>LYUA01000553.1:357718-371432 GCA_002093875.1 Calopteryx splendens | reverse complement strand
CCAGCAGTTTGAAGGGGTCTCGCTGACGTTTATGGAGACGACGGCATTATGCTCATGACTCGCGGAGTCCGGAAACCAAAATGGCCGGTGGGAGGAGGACCGTGGATTCGTTAAGTGGGGGCCGGAGATGGAAAACAGGAGTCGAAGAAACGCGTGAATTGCTACGCAACGCTCGATGCCCTGTCGGAAGACAAACTTCAAGGGTATTCCGATTTACATTTCAAATTCAACGCGTGTTTGAAAAGCAAGTCCAGGCACTCGAGAGAAAATTGAGCGAACCTGCCCATAAGCGTTTATATTTTTATCTTTAAAATGATCAAAAGTCTACATTTCACGATCAGAATGAAATGGAGAATAAACCATACGAAATAAAGTACCTATTGGGACATAGTAATGAGTTTTTTTTATAGAATTAACAATATTCTTTTGATAAGTTTAAAAGGAGGCCTCTCCAGAAATGAAAATGTTGTAGTAAGCACTTACCCATGCAATAAAATATTCCAATTTAAAAGCATAGGCATACGCCAAAGAATGTACGTTATGCACGAATCAACTTTATGCAATGCAAAGACTGGTAAATTTAAAATATAAATGTGAGAAAAAATCTAGGGCGCACTGCATAATTGTCTTCAGTTTCTCACATTGGAGATTTCTGAGAGCATTTACCCCCAATTGGGAATCAATAGTAAACGTAGGCCAAATTATCAAACAAAAATAGCATAGCATCAGCATACATTTAAGCAGGAGACTCTTCCAGTGAATTCATATATAAGCCTAAGCTTATATAACAAAATCCTCATTAAATGTTAGGAGACATAAGGGTAAATATCATTTTCCCACAATTCATAAATCGTCTTTAAATTTTGAAATAATTTCAGCACTTACCTACATGTTTCATCAAGATATTATTTGTACAAGTGTACAGGTTAGGGAAGGTTTTTGATGAACACCTACTGATTTTTTATATATACCTACTGATAACACAACATTAATAGCAATACACCCTATACCACAACAATCCATTTTTCAACTTCCCGTACTTTTCCCATCAAAATGCAAATGGCAAAAGAGTTTTAAATAATTGACGTACAATCATTAAAGAATATTTTAAAACATTACTGTAAAATGGCCTTATTAATACTTATGATGATACCCAAACACAGGACTATCGCGGTCTTGTTAAAATTAAATTAGTGAAGAAAGTTGCTTTTACACCGCCGAAATAATTCGATAGGTACATTGGTTTTGTTGTGCATTCGACAAAATCGAACAATCGTAAGAGAATGGGACAAATTAAATGTAGGAACAGAAGATTTTCAGGTCTATTACAGGTGCAATTTTGTCTGTAGATTATTTTATCGAACGAATTTCATCAACATTATGCTTAGCCGAACTTTTTTTCTCTTTCCTTGACTGAATTTATGAAGTTGAATTTATAGCAGAAAAATACAAAAAATGGACACGCTAAAAAAACTATAATTGACACAGTAAAAAGTTAAATTAGGTATATAAACTTAGACGGCATTTGATATCGGTTGACAGTGAGCATAGGTAATGAGATTTATTAATGACTCAGAGTGCCTCACTTCATGACTCTAAAATAGTGATAAACAGCTTCTATTTTTCAAAATAATAAATCATCTCAATGGTTTGGCAGTTTCTTTCAGTGTCCGGCGAAACTAGTAATTTAAGAATCACTGCCCGTGGAATGCCATTAGTAAATGTATGTACCTAACTACTTGAAATTCTCAAGCACATATTCATCGCGTGGCTTACTCAGCTGCGCAAATTAAATGGGCATGAATGATTCAGCAATAATTACGAGACCATGAATTCAGCGCCACAGTCCGATATGGTAATGGGAGGAACAGAGCGGAAATAAAAAGCAACTATAATTTCGTCCTTCTTGACTAGATTCAAACCAAAATCTCATTTCTAATGCCAAATTGAAAAATCAGGCTTCCTCACTGTATCCAATTATGATAGATGGAATATTTATAGAGAAAATATATTTGCAGACATGCTTTGTTTCATTTAAAATGTTTTCCATGGTTTAGTCAAATTCCACCGTAACATTCTAAAAATGATCGAATATTTTGAACATTCACAAAACCTCAACTGTAGCTATGATTAAAGTGATCTTGGTCAGTTGGGATAGTGATTGGATTCTTTCAAAGAAAGAAGGACATAATGATGGCAGAACTAACGATTCAATCAGTTGTATTAGGTTTGTATTTTGACTAATAACTTCCCTAAATAAATCTCTCTACCCAGTTCACTTTTAACTATTTTTAACTAAAACGCAAAACCATCGTGGAATCCTCACATCCCGCTTTTTATTTTCGTGATCACATAGCTCTCAGTCGCGTGAGTAGCGCAGCACACAAGAAGACCTGGTGCTCAGATCGGTGACTACGTTATTGTGCCTACACCTCCGCCCGCAAGGTTTCTCCCGGACGAGAGAGCTCAGCTTTGCCTATACGGATTTTCTTTATAAGCCCATCACCCTTTTCATTATCTTCTCAATGATATCGCCCGTTGCCATCTACTCCCTCTCGGGTTTGCGAAATTCAACCCATCCCCACTTGTGCATGGATCATAAAAATAAATATTATTCAAGACAAACAATTGCTCGACAAGTAAAACTTGTCTGTTCAGAGGGTCGGAAAAAATAGTAATTTTCACCGGGGAGCATAGACTAAAAGTGAGACATTGATTCTCCACGAAGATAGCGGACGCAGGCCGAAAATTTCGCGGTTGAGAACCGACCTCTTAAGAGGCCGACCTGATTTCACTTGACGATAACCGGCAATCGTCGGAAAAATAAATAATTATGATTCATGGCCGGAGAGCCATAAATTCAAAGTTGATGTGCTCTACATGTAACTATTTTCATGCGGTCACACTCCTCAGCAATTACGTTTATCTCCATTCCCAACCAGTACATCAACTTGCCACCTCCAAAAACGATTTTTCACTTAGTATTTTGAGATCTTTCTTAAGTTTCCCTTCCGAGAATGAAAAACTGCGCTTGTAAATTTTGAGAAAGTTTACTCTACGACAACCTCATTAGGAAATGAAACTAATGGCTATATAAATCCTAAAATCTGATTTAAATTTCTAGCGATTCTTAACGCAGCTCCATTTGTTGGGCTCGACAGATTTTCAAACATTTCTTTCTATGTTACTGAACGTGTAAGAGCGCATGGAAAGGTATCAACGTGTGATAAGCTCAATGGAGAGGAGATAACTTTCCCTCTGTGAGCCAGAGCACACCAAGAAAGAAATTGTGCTATGAAAAATGGCCTAAAAAAATTAAAAACACATTAACCCAATAAAGGTTGTAGAATTATACCATGTTACGACAATGGATGAATTATAGTTTCATGGTCAAGGTCGAGCTAAAGACTTAAGAATTTTTGACAAAATTGTGCAAGTTATTATTGTGCGTATTTATGGTCGCAGTATGAGAAGTGATGACTATCTAATACACAAGTTTGCTTTCATTTACGCATATGATTAAAACGTGAGATAAGAGGCATAAGGAAAGTACCTAATAGTTTCGTAACGGCAATTGATGATCACTCTCATTAACTCCATTCATCCTTCGAAACCAGGGAGAAAGAAAAGGCACTAGTTTGAATCATTTCTCGTTCTATTCTTATTTGAAGCTACGCAAAAAGTCTAAACGCCTTACTTAACCCAATTCTTACAAGACAATCACCGGATTCAAAATTAATTAGCATCCCTTAAAAACTAGCGTGAGAAAAAAAATCGATTTTAATATTGATAACACTTAGAAAGACTGGTGAATTTATCTTCTCCTTATGCATTTAAGACTACTAAATTGTATGCTGGCTTTATCTATATATCCGACAGTATTGCTGAATTTCCAAAGATAATAATTATAATAATATGAGAAGTTATTTCCAGTAATTAACTCAGCATTCATGGTACGATCGGGTTCTGTTCACTCCGTAATAAAGTCATGATATTTCAATTTGATAAGGGATTCTCATCCATAATGGGATGCTAAACTAATTCAAAATTCTTTTACTTCTCTGGTCACCCGCCCTCCTCCCGCCCCACCCCCCACCACGTTTGAGGAAAAATATACCCGCAAGGCAACGGAGCTCAGACAGCCCACTTCCTCTCTTCAACTGTCATATCCTCGGAATAATTTTGGAGATAGCACATTTAACAACACGCACGGTTTGCTGAAAAAAAAACATGATTTTCTGGAAAACAGGTTTCCTGGGGGATTCCAAGATGTTTCCGAAAGGCGTAAGGAGAAAGCAACGGTACATTTTTGCAATCTTGGCCCCTTTTGCTATTTCGCCGGTTTCCTCACAGCGGATACCGCGTTTAGGTACGCTGTTTTGACGGCCCATGATGATGGCGTACATTCACGGCAAGATTACAGAAAATTTCACTTGCGCGGAAGGCTGGTTGAGTATTGAAGAAAAAATAGAAGCGAGGGAAGGGCGTGCACTGAAATTAAAAAAAGGAAAAAGAAGCATGGGAAACGACGAACAACGAATAAAAAGAGACAACGGTAGCCGGAAGTCGAAAAAGACTTTAATCTGACCGAAAAAGTAGCGTAAAGTGGGAAGAACAGCACTGGAGTGCACTTAATAACAACTCATTATTGAAAAAATATACGATTCATGACAGCTGAGTACTTAAGCTACAGTTAGGCAGAGATGTGTCTTACCACAGCATGTAGGGAAAGACTCAAGTACCGTTATACAATAGGATACATTTACGGGATTTTGGATAAAATTTCCAAATACCTAACTATGTTCCAACGAACAGGAGCGAAGGTATGGTATGCTGAGCAAGACAACTAAGTCTTGAGAATATTATTTTTACAAAAGTCGTTAATTCCAGGGAAATGATACCTGAAATATGTTCTCAAATTTGTCAGCTGTGGGTGACCAAAAAGAATTAAAGATAACGTATTCCAGGAGATTTCGGTCATTAAATTTCATCTATACGAGAGGGAAAACGAATTCAGAAATAAGAATTAAATATGAATCTAGTAATGGTTGGTTTGTGTATAATCGTGCATGATATTCCCATTACTTTGTATGGGTGCTATGGTGATGACCAAATATTATTTATTACTAATTGTAAGACCCTTTAACGGATTCAAAAGGAACTATAAAAAAACGTTAAATTTAGTTACGTTCGTAGAAAATTAAATTTTATAAAGGCTAGAACATAAAATATTCACCAATATGTGATTTTAATAACGCGAATAAATTTTTTCTTATTTTTAAAATTTTCCACTCCCCTTTTCCTCTGGTCCCTGTATTCTCGCCATGTTAGCTCTCGCTATTACCTCCACACTGTCAGCAAAACGTAACAGCATACATCAATCTATCGGTGCCGAAATGTTCGATTGCCATCAAGAAATCAGTCGACGATCGCGTTTGGGTTTTATGAACGATGTCGATTCGAGAAACACGGAAGCGGTACGGGCTGCACTTCTAGTGAACATTGATACATTTTTATAAGTGCTTAATATTTCAACGCAACCTAACGCACCATGCACTAATGGCAGATGATATGGACTTCCGAAGTAATGAGCGGACATTATACTGAATACGAGATTTACCTATGAGAGAAAGAGAAGCGAAGGAGAAGAGAAAAATATTTGAAAAAAGTTAGATGAGGGTTTGAATCACGTCAGAGGTTTCATTATCGTTTCATCGTCAGTATTTCAGTCCTTAGGTAAAACGGACTGCGGACCAAAATGTCGTACCACACAAAGAGATTAATAAAGAGACCGGTGCGATGCAAAGTTGGGGAAGAGTGAGGCAACGCTCCATGAGGACAAAAACTTCGCAATTCTAGTTTTACATTCCGAATTTGGATTTTCTGGGCATCTGCTTGCTATTCTCTACGCTATTTAATAAAAAAACTTCAGACATACTTTGAGGAAATCCTAATCTACACCAGATAATTTTAAATCACGAGTTACCTGCACTTTTTAAGTGGAGGTGAAATTAATTATTTTGCCAATATTCAACGAGGTCTTAAAATATTCGCATGAAACATTTAAAAATCAAATGACTACGTTGCGGGAAAGTAGGAAGAATTGGAAGTGTTAAAACTGCTTCTACTAACGAGGTCTACAATATCTAAACTTGATTCAAGAAAGTTCATTACTTGGTGGCACAATAGGTAGGTATATTATCCCAGTGTTGGGGTTCAAAACCGTGATTTTCACGTTTTCCGGCGATCGCTTTACTCACTGGAATAATATGGCCTCGTCGGACGAGTTGTTTATTGATTTCGAAGAGTATGGGGGGGGGAGGGGGTGTGGCATAAATGCATACAGAACACGTGCCACTGACGCCACGGATTAGTCCGACGAGCACGCCAAAGGGAAAAAATAATGATCAACGGCGTGCTTCCTGAAAAACGTAGGTACAAGGTAAAAAAAAGCATTATGGATGTCCGATGGCATTCAGACCAATTAGCTATTTTTGAAAGTACAGTACTGAATTCTTTGGTAATCGATAACACAAACACGACGGCTTTTAACGTGCAATATTTGCATTTAAAATGTTCGCCATCAATGCCATAGGGAGTCAAGATTATGGAGCATGTTAGTAGCATGTAATTTCAAATTACTTCTTTGACATTTTGACTCACAATGACGTGATGTAGGTGCTTTCAGAAGTCCTGCGACGGGTAGATTTTGTACACACCTTGCACAATGTTCACTTAAGTGAGTGATCTTATTTAACGGAACACGCAGAAAAAAACTATCCCGTTGATGCAGAGTACATTGAATCCCGATGGAAACACGGACACGGAATGCAAAATTAAAAATCTTTGATTTCAAAATAACCAACAAAGATAACTACTTTTTTGCTAACGAAAGAATGAATTATGATCACTACTAATGACTATTGAAATGACCTAATAATTACGGTTAGTTATTTGAATTCTTGTAATAGACCAGCATTCACAACAGCAGTGCACTATCTACTGCTAGCACAGTTAATAAATAGTAATAATCAATGCTAATAAATCACAACTGAAGACTTCAATAATACGAAGGAACCTAATTTCAATTCAAAAATCGTGACAGAACGGAAAATTTGGTTTCACATCGGCATCGGCTGGTAATATTACAGTGCCAAAAAATTTCTTTCACGTAAACGCCTGGTGATAAATAACAGTGCGAAACTTCAGCATTAACCGCAAGGTATTTCCCAATAAATAAGGGAAAGTCATAAAGTAAATGACGCTTCTGGGCAGCAACTGGTGCGGCACGGAAGCCTAATTTCGTGCGGCCCAATTGCTGAGTAGGTACCGGACAAGATAATTGGTTAATTGTACGATACAGTACCAAATATTATGAAAATGTTTTGAATATTTTTCATTGGAATGCAGCCAGTAGCCCCAGCGGTCCCATGGTAAGACCCGCCTCCACTGCCATTGACTATTAAATATCAAATCAAAATCCGGCGAAAAAGAGTTACCTACTAACCAGAAACATTTTGTTTAGTAAGCAGTTATAGGCTTACCCTATAGGTGGTATTGGTGATCTCTGGGGAAATGTTGTACTCGCGAAGGAGATGTCCTAACGAAGTGAAATAGACTCGGGAAAGGGCCTTCATGCCAGGCGGAGGGAGGAAGGGAAGCGGAAAGAGGATGGGGGAAGAGGGAGAAACAGGAGAGTGATTGAAACGGTTAGTGGCGACTGCATCCTTTTCGTAGGACTGTCAGATTAGAATCTCGATCATTTTCCAGTTCCTCATCCGGAGGACCTTCCGCTGCTGCCCTCTGGCGTCACGAAGAAACACGAAACCTCCACGTAGCCCCCATTACATNCCGCCCTCCCAACACGCGCTAACCTCCCCTCCAAGCCCTCGACTCCAACCCCTTGGCCTCCCCTTCATCGCGCTCACCTTCCATATATTCCTGGATGCAACCAACCCCGCCATCAACCCACCTCCCCCCACGGGCCACCCTCGTTTGCACCTCGAGTCAGGCGAGCCATTAAGTAAAAGCCCTGTGCTGATTAGAAGCAGATTCCATTGATTTGTAGAAACTCACGTAGACGCCGTGAAAAGGACTCGCAACATGCGAGGGAGTCGTGAGAAGAAGGGAGTCCCCAGCGCCTCCTTGGACGTCTTTCATACCGCGACGACACCAAGGAAACGCCCTCCGCTCCCTGAAAGAAATATGATGCCTAGGTGAAAGAAACGAGCTCGGTGCGCCCAAGATTTAATTCCGAGAATCACCTTTACAGGAAGCGTTTTCCCAGAATCAATTTCTAATGCCCATTGAGTAGTGAGATTAAAATCCATTTAAATGGCTGCCTTTATGCAAAGAATACTATGTCGTCCGTCTTCGAACAAATGAAGGGGTAGGTAAGTATAATTTATGAAGGTAAACGAAAAAAATAAGCGTTTTTCGAGAAGGAGACGCACAATACAACGGGTTTGTGAGGATCATTTGGAGTAAATGAGGGATAAAAATATTTCACATCCTCCTAAAGATATTTTAATGTAAAACATTTGTTAGTGAAAATACCTATCCTAACATGAAACACTCTACCTAACAATTTCATGAAGCTGATAGAACGCATAAAAATAATGGAAATGCAAATATCCTCGATTCAGCTTCATATTGTAAGGAATTCCACAAGTTTTTCCAACCTGGCACGTGTGCACTTATGCGGTTTTCTCCAAGTCAGATTTTATTTGGCGATGATGGTGCGGTGGGATTCAAAATATTGGAGATGAAAAGGGAGTGGCGTCTCTTTAGACCGATATTTTCGTATCTACACAAATTATTCCTTCAAAGAGATATTAATTCGAATAGGGGGCAAGGCCCTTTAATTTTCTTTTCTGCCGAAAAAAAAACAGGATTTTCTTTACTCGAAATTTTGTTTGCCAACAAGAGAAATATTCTATTGACGTCTCTGTTGAATTGCCATAGTTAACTATTTATTTTCAAACGTTCCTACCCTGGTGTGATGGGTCGTGTAAATCCTGTACCCATTCGTATTCACCTCCTTCCGCAATTGGATTTCCAATATGCACCACGACATGAAAAAAGACCTCATATTATGATACAAGATATTAAGAAGATCCTAATCAAACAGGCGAAAGAGTAACAAAAGACTAGATATCAACTCAATGAGGTGATATACCGCTCAGTGTGAATTAACTTTTAGAACTACAGCCATTAGTAATAATTCTCTTGTAGGAAGCTTCAGGAGAGTTCAAAAAGCCAAGCGAAATGTCCAGATTACATATCTGGTGTTATTGCTATTTGCACGGGACGTCCACCATGTCCAAGAAGTAGCCAACGTTCAGACACGAGTACTTGAGCATTATCATTAGCACTTAAGCTGGAGGAAGGATAGTTATATCATTTGGCTGAATGTCTTGGTCTGGACAGCGCAACGAGACCCTTTGCGATAAACGCTTTTTCGACGAAAACAAACAGCCTGTGGGCACTCGCAAGGCTATTCCACCGATATTCATGCTAATACTACACAGTCATCTGAAGAAAACTTATAACGACAGGTAGGTAAAGCATTTCTTTTTGCGTCTTCAGAATACTAGCGGTATTAATGCACTAAAACTGTGATTTTCCGATTCGGAGAGACATGAAGAGAATTCATCCGTTGATCCACGCCTTTCGCTCTTCTCTCATGTGCCGGTGATACGACTCTCATCAAATCTCTCAACATGGCCGAACCAGCGAAGCAGGTTTCTTTCATGCTCTTCTGTTACCGAAGCATCAACATTCATTCATAAATCACTCATACTTCACCTTATCTCTCATATTTTTACCTCATATACACTTCAAGTAGGTACACCTTACATACTTCGTGTATACCATCGCAAAGTGTCATTCCCATACAATAATGTGAGGAGTACATTTTTTGCACTGCCATGTGTGCAAAAGAAACATGTCCACTAAACAGGGAATTCATAAATGATTTGGTATAGTATTATCCCCAAAGGGGCAGCGATGGACGATGGCATCCATAATAATCGCTAAATAACGAGAGTTGAAGGTGTATCAATGGTAAATATCAATTCGCACATTGGGAAGAATACAATCAAGGTTTTTTTTACAAATTCCAATTTCTGCCCACGATGCTGGGATGCTGCCCCGTTCCCTCAAATAACCGGGGCTTTAGTTTCAATTTTTTCATCTACTAGTCGTTTCGCCAGTTGGCATGAACTAATTTAACTCCTGTAAAATGGAAAGCATAGTAATCGAAATCCAAAGCAACATAAATTCAATTCTCTCACGCCAGGACACGGTGATGAAAGTATCAGTCAGGCACTAGGCCCAGAAGAAACCTGCCGAAACAAAAGGGCACTCAATCGTCTCGCTCTGATGATTTTCCATTATTGATGCGGTAGTATTTTTCACCGCATTTTTTGTAGATAGGAATTTTTCCAGCGAAGTGACAGCCTTGATGGCCGACACCACTCGGGTCTCCGTGGAGCCAAGTGTAAAAAAAACCTAATTTTTAGAACCACCCAGAATTCTGACATTTGCAGGTACTCATTGAATTGCAATTATGCTGACGATTTGTGGAAAATATGGGAATTCCAAGGATAGCTATTCGATCTATTTAATCGAACTAATTAATATAAATAGTTAAAGTAGAAGGTATGAATTCCAAACACAACAGACAAAAAATAAAGGTGGTAATTACGCATTTGAAAAGCGGAAGAAAATGGAGAGGAAGTAGCGTGTAGCTTACTCACTAATCTGGATCCAGCTCAATGAAAGTTCAGGAAATTTTGTTCTTGAAAAAAAGGTTTGGAGGTTTAATACCCAAGTACGCAGTGAGTGCAAGGGTGTGGGTTGGCGCAGTGGGTATTTATATAAAAGCAAACTGGAACCAAAAAAGTGTGGTCCTTGAAACGAAAGTTCTAGATCATAATATAAAAACGACCGTGAGATTTTTTTCGAAAGAGCATCTCGGAAAAATAAAAACATTTCGATCCCGACGCTCATTTGTCTCTTCTCGAGGCGCCACCGAAACGCTGATTAAGGGTTCGGCGGGCCGTGATTTTTTTTTACCTCTCTCCTTATCGGGTGCCGGTCGAAAAATGGCGGGGACGGATTGGGAAAAGGAAAAAGTACGACCAAGCAGTCGGAAGAGGAGAGAGAGGGAGGAGTGGAGGGAAACGGGGGAAAGAAGTGGTGGCAGTTTAACAGTGGCGAAGAAGGACGGAAGATATCTTTGACAGAGAGGTACAGCCTGGCCAACTTCACACTGGACGCCATGCTAACCGAGCGAAGCGTCCTTGGTGCGACAATCTAGCTCGCACTCACACTTTCGGTTGGTTCTCGACGTCGACCGTGGTATGAAACAAGTTCAACCATGTGTATTCCCATTGCATTATAATTCGTTGGATATTGTTAAATTGTATCATTGGGCATCTTTCTTTGCAGTCACATAGCACATATTGTTTTAAAATAACATCCATCAGCAATGCAATGGCTTAGGGCAATCATCTAGCCCAGCCTAGATTTCAGGTGATGTGGCGCTCAGCACAACCTGGTTACTGATGCTTGGCGTGAGGTTACAAATTGAAACTCACTTCCACGCCCCAGGACATATTGCTATGAAAGGTGTTGCACTAACCATCATGAAACGAAAAGGCTATACTAAAAAGTATGGTCGTATGGTCGACCTCTGACACCAACAGCGGAGATCTTGTGATTGGTTACAGAATTTTTCGACCTTTTCCCACATTTTCATCTGGTCTTCACGAGACGGAACAGCTCGGAGTCGGTCGTTTGTGCAGACGACTGAAATGGGTTCGAATGAATCAATTTGAAGATAATGGTTTGCACGCTTTTATCCAAAGTGCTCTTGGAAAGATTTATTGCAAGTTGGTATCATTCACATATTATATCACAATGCGTATTAGTAGCGAACTATTTTTAACATTTTAATTAATCATGCATAGGTATGTTATTTTTGTCTTACGAAATCAGGTTTTAGAGATTGCACATATACTCCCCTTGGATTCAAATGCTACGTGAAAACAGCCTCGTTAAGGCTGTTATGAGTAACAGTGAAGTATCAACTAAGTTAATGGCACCTAAGCTCGAGAGAATTGTAAGTTCTCTTATGACCCCATTACTTGCTCATGAACCCATATTTATTCTCTTATGGCCCCATAACTTGCAACCCCCGTCGGTAGAAATAAATATTATTAATTACCGTACTAAGCAGAGTACCACTCGATTTATCTCCAGTTTATTATAAACCTCGGAACAGAAGATTCAAGACGCATGCGTTCTAATGTCAAATGTCTTCCATGGTAGCTTTTTTTTATCGGCATACTACTCATGTTAATTCAATGAAATAACGTGACATGAAAATTTCATGGTAGTGTTATAAATATTTAAAGCTGTTTTTGCTGCTAGTTAATAACTATAGCCCGCAAATGATTTAGTTTAATGGTGACATTGTTGAAGTTGCATTCGACTTTGACCCTAGATTTCCCTTTAGGCGTTCTGGTAGGTGGAGACACGGCTACAGAACCCGGGTTACTAAATACCCGTGAAGACTCATAGGTACATTTAAAAATCCTTGCACACTGGTTAAAAAAAAAAAGATTTCGGGAATACGTTTTCGGTTGCTTCCTCTTCAGCCAAGAACGGCAGAAACTGACCTTTTTTAAATCGTAATCGCTATCCCTACTCATTACGCGATTTCTATCAGTAGCATGGTTTGTGATGAATTGGGGCTCGAATGATTCACGGTGGCAGCATGAGCTACATCACGTTTTCTTACGTAGTGTAAAATATTAAGAGCGGAGACGGTGTTTCCGTTATTCAACGCGCTAGAAACAACAACCCCCTTCAAAGATTTGTGATCGCCCCGATGTTGCCTTGTCCTTTAACCGAATGTATCCAAAGTCATTGACCGCAACCTTGCGTGGAAAATCTTAAAAAACACGCCCATACTCTAGGGCTGTAATTTAAGAAAAATTAGCAGTTGTGCTACTGAGAAAGGCTCTGTCAATTCCAATTTTTCCAACTATGTCAATCAAATCCGATGGTTTGCAGCGCAACTGTTGCACTAACAAGCACCTGGGGGTACATCCATACACATTTTTATAGACTCCTTTCATCCACAAAGATTTTAATACCTAAACAAGCGAATTGAAGGATACTTGAAACAAGACACTAAAAAAACGATTCGGCATAAATTTAAAAGCTTAGTTTTCATTAATCATAGAGAAAGCGTAATAGATTCGCTATAGAATTGTTTTCACAAAGATAAAACATGCAGTTGTTAAAGATGCTAAGGGGACCAAGTTTAGCAAAACAGATGGGATTAATAAATAGAACGATTCAATGTCTGGATCTCTGAATATGGCAGAAAAGATTTTTTAAGAAATGCTATGGAATTTGGAAACATAATAAAGACCTGGAACGCAGAATCAACATAAACGGAAGCCCAAAGGATATTTTCGAATCGAAGAGGCGAAGGTTTGGGCAGAATTTGGAGAAGGCAAAATAGAGAGATGAAAAGGTGTTAGGTTGGGGAAGAGAAGGGGTTTCCCGAAGACTGGCAGACTGGATGAGGGATACTGGGTGGAAAAAAAATTTAAAGGGATGACGGAAAATATGAAGTAAATAGGATGATTATTCCTCACCGTAGTCCTACTACGACTGGATTTGTGTGTAGTCCTTG
>LYUA01000552.1:854992-870260 GCA_002093875.1 Calopteryx splendens | reverse complement strand
CGACGTGGTAACCCTTTGTCACCGCCGTGGATGCGCCAAAACTCCTCGCATATCTATGGTCACGGGAAATAAAACTAGAAAGGTGGAAAATTTGGAGACATAGCTATGCGTGCAAGACTGCAGTGGTTATTTTTTCGCAGTAAAAAATAAAATATTTATAAAAAACAAGAAGAAATTTAAAGGATTTGGTTCTGTAGACTAAAAATGGGATGGTTTATAGCGAAATGATTTTGAGATCTCATTTCGTAGCAGTTGCGAAAAAAACGCGGTCATGGAATGCGGAGTTTACGAGGTTTGTTAAATAAGATCCAGAATTTTAAGAATAAATATATTGGCCATAAATACTATCTACCTAAAGATCCCCATTTCTCTCAAGATGCTCTCTCTGGAATTAATGTTCTGCTCCCATTGTTGTTGCAACCTCTAGAAATGGTCCTGGTGGCCCTCTTTCGAGATCGTGCGTACCTATTCCTCGCAGAGATTTTTCTTGCAATTTTCCGGCGTGCCGGCGGCATCTGAAATCTTCTTCCTTGGAAAAATAATTTTAGCTATGGAGCGTATATATGCCTGATGGACCCAGTTCAGGTAAACAAGCTGGCTAAGGAACCGTAGGCGCGTTGATTTTTGTCAAAATTAACGATTCAATTTCAACGCGTGAATTGGCGTCTCTCTGATCTTGTGTCAGAAATTGCGAGCCAAACTCAATTACCCAATGCAATTCTAATTTTATGGTGAGCATTCCAGGACATACTACTTTCAATGTGTTGTGACTCAGCTACTACATTAGCTACCTAACGACTATTGGAACTCACGATTTAAAGAAAATATGCAACATGAGCTCGTACGCTAACCCTTCACGGGGAGGGGTGGCTCTTGGTATGAGACTGGATCAGCTAAGGATATTACTTAAATTATTTAAATAAACTTGTATGAGTTAATCATAAATCAATAAAAACTCATCCTTTTTTTTGTTCTCCAACATTTTCCCAAGTTAAAAAATAATTTAATGTTAATGTGTTTCTCAATATTGCTCAACCATCTCGAGTATCGCAAAACATACTTTACACGAACAGGAACAAATGGATGTAAGACAGCGACTAACCAATGTTGTTATAGGATGATTATAAATAATTAAAATGCATAGAAACAATACCCGGCAGCGTTGGCTCTCAATTGATTTAGTATCTTTAATTATTTATGTCTGACGGTTCTTTTTGAACATACCAAAAAGAAGACGCCCCAGGTGATTAAGGTTGTAGCTAGCATTCCTAACATAAAAGCGTAAATGAAAACCAGACGTCACAGAATGAATGCGATATAGGAAGGGTGGAATATTACAATTGTGATTGTAATTATTGGAAAACTATGGCTAGATAATCATGGATTAATAAAAGATTCTTTCGTATTCGATTCATGTGTCTTTCGGAGGAATCCGTGTCTTATTCAAAACTCTCCCCTTATCCAGACAGCGAATAAAGCACAAGTAAAAGTATAAATACGCAATAAAGCAAACATAGTGTGGTGTTGCCAGACTGAGTGTCTCCTTTTGAACGTGCTTTTTAATATTTACACCTGGCTCTTAGCTGATCGCTCTGTGGATTGTGCATTATTTGTTCAGTCAGCAAGGGTACTGTTGGTATTTAATGCGAAAAATAAAATCATAAAGAAAGAAGATATGCAGCAATTTACTTACGGTCATGATTTTTATTAAATACGAAAGACGATAAGAGTCTTGAAGCATAACAGGATCCTCATATGAAGTTGAAACACCTTTGGCAGCAGTATTAGCCACATTCAGAGGAGAAATAAAAAATCTTCTTATCCTTCCGAGACCCTTGGGTTCAATTTTAACCAATATTTTAAACAAATTGCGGGTTTTTCACTGCAACGTTCATCTTACCATTTAATAAACTGTAGTATTTCTATGCCACTGCTCTTTAGGATTTACTGTAGGATAGGTGGTCAGTAACTCAGGCTTTTGAATAATTAAATGCCTTGTTTTTTAGAAAATATACTTTTGTGATATCAGAAATCGATTCATAAATGGTTTTTATGGATTATTTAAAAAAGCTTAGCTGAAATAATTTTGCCTGTTTTTTTTAAAGAAATTCAAACAAAATTGCAGATGTATCAGACAATGGCTGAATTTGGCGTTTCATTGAATGATTTGGAATTGGATGAAGGTAATAACACAGTTATTCATCTCGAAGCACCTGATATTGATGTGGACACTGTCTGATTAAGGCGATAATGAAAAGTCATCAGTTCCTGAAAAGGTTATCTGAAAATGAAGAAGATATAGCAGTCGTTCGTATTTGCCAGTTGATAAAACATTACATCCTCCAAAGGAAAGGAATTGATTATGCCAAGCCACTAAAATGTCATATAGCTTGTGTAGTTCTGATTTGTGGTTCATAAAAGGTTAGGCCGTGCTTCTTTCACGCCTGAAAAATGGTTCAGAAGGTCATTTTACCTCCAGCCACAGGACTGATGCATCTTGTATTCGCTCCAGAGGATTCTTTGTAGTGCGATAGTTAAGTTTATTTTTGACAAAATATTCGAGATGCTTTTTTTCAGTTAATTGTAAATAGTAGAAACTAAGCCAAGGTCTTACCTACTGATAAAAAGCTCACTCTTATAGTAAATGTTTGGATAGTTATTATATAATTTTGCCCGTCAGTGTCATCGAATATGAGTGTACGGGAGTACAAAATGGCGGTTTCGAATAATTACATAAGCAATGATAAGGAAATGAAATCAAGAGAAGGACTTTTCCCTCCAAAAAATCTTAAAATGATAATTTAATCCTAATATATCCATGACTGGAACAGCATAGCAGTTGGTGCAATTGGTCCTATTTTCTTCCATAATATTAGTTGCTTTCAATAGAAGGAGATATTTGCACATTTTAAATTGATGAAATGATGAATGAAAAATTAGGGGGGAACCAAATCTTGTGGAAATAAAAGTTTGTGCTGGCAGCCGATATTTGATGGCATACGATATATTGGTGTACCAAGGGCAACTATGTGTGACCGTATTCAAGATATTTAACCTTGGAACTACAGAAACATAAGTCAATGCTACGTTAGTCTCTGTCCATTTCATTTATCATGACAGGAATTTTCTCACATTTGTTGGTTTGGCAGTGAGATGTTGAAAAGAAGATATCTCTCTACAAGAAGAATAAATAGGAATTGGAACCCTTTAAACTTGGAAGATGAAACATTACTTGAAAGAAGCGGTAGAGGCTCATTTGGCTCAGTGATTATGGAAGATGTTAAATTTACTCGTGTACTCTGGTTTGACATCAAAAGAGTCGTTCTCTTGCACAGCGCAAAAGGTGTCAAACCCACATCAAGATATATGTGATGTTTTAAAAGGTATCCTGAAAACAATTATGAGCTGTAGTTAGAAGCAGTGCGTTCGTATAGTATATATAGCGAATATAATGCTATCATATTTGACATTACGAGCGCTGATGAAAAAATTGACCATTTGTCTAATGTTAAACTTGGTCATAATGAGTTCCTGGCTACAATACCCGAATACGAATTACAAAATAAAGGTAACTAACTAAAGAAAATTACAAAGTTAAGGCTTTTAAATATTTAATATGGAAAGAATTTTATTGAAGATGGAATGAAATAATAGTGGAATCTACAGACTGACGGGAAAGTGATTCACAGCCTCATCGTGAAATTTCGGCTCCTCTTTCTTCTTTCTAGCCAGAAAATAAGAATCTCTTAAGCGAATTGCTTGTAAAAACTAAATCACAATTTAAAAAAATGATGTAGCTTTCAGGGTTGAAGAGTATAAAAAACCAATGCAACAGATGCAAGATATTTTTGTCTTAACATAAAAAAAATCAATACTTCGGCTATCATATCAAACGGTGATGCGCACATTACTTTTATGTCTTTGGAAATTGCACTTTATTTAGATTTGCACTAGTTCGCACTCGATTATTCTCCATGTTCTGAATTACACCCCACCTATTATGAATATTTTGCATCCAGATTGTTTCTAAACCTTAATTGGAGCTTCATTGGATTTATTACTAACGGCAATCCATGGATGCTAAAAAAACAGAACTCAGGAGGTCGTAATTGTATTAGAGAGAGTAGCAGAAGAGTATTAGAAAATGAGAGTATTGAGAACCAAATGTATGAAAATTTTCTACTTAGACGGATGGAGTAAGGAAGCGTTTAATTTCTTAAGCTTCTGCACCTAATGATTTTCGAAGAGTAGATATCAACAACCTTCAGCATATAGTAGGTTCGAAGGCCATCAGCATGCATGGAAAAAAATTCAACTTTCGAGAGAAATATATCAAATTTAAATTTATTCGGTACGAATCGCATGAAAATTACCGTCAAATACACACCAAACACAAAGTCCTGAATTATGGGTAAATACCCGAAAAATAAAATCTCACAAAGCAGCATCGCGTACATATTTCAGAAATGTAATCTGTTGAAGAGGAGAAGTTGGCGGTGACATCTAGAATCTCGTATAGTTATTAATAAAAGAAGGATAATTAGCAGAGCAAAAAACAAACATAGAATGGATTCGGGAAGGAGGGAATGGTTAGATTATATGTTATGTGATGGTGAGTCCATCGGAAGGAGGGTAGTAAATGTTTGAGAAATTCAGTGTGGAGAAATAAGATTTTCATTTAGGATTTTTTTAATATAATAGATAATGCAGTTTATGGAAACTACGTTTAGCGGCTTCGATATTCATGGCTTTTATTTACAAGAAGCATGGGGGTTCCTGATTTTTTGGAATAAAGGAAACTTAAGTTTCATGGAAATAGCTTCTCCAATCGTATTTTCTATGTTGGTTTCGACGGCGATACATAGGTAATTACTCAATTTTCAGAATTTACCTACGGCGTAAGACCAGTGATCGCCTAAAACACCTGGTCTGATGCTACTTTAGATCACATTATTCAATAAATAATATACCAAATCAATGATGTTGTTGTTTTAGAGCTTCAACCACTTAAAAATAATTTTTTCCTATCAGCCTGTTTAGACGAGAACTCACTGACTACGTGCGGGGGTGGGTAAATCCACAGTAAAAAAATAAATAGCTATTTCTGCATTAAAGAAATATATGTCTATGAAACTCTTTGTTGTTTCCCTTCCTCTCTAATTAACTTGTAAAATATAACCAGGTATCAAATAACTCCAGTGTAAGTTGTAATCTCAATATCGAAATACCATGGTTTTCACCAAAAATACTATATTCCGTGCAAACCTATATGATTAATATGAACTAATGAATATTAATGGACTAATATGATATATATAAGTCCCAAAATGGTCCTTTCACAATATTCAATATATTATAAACATATTACTTTGAACTCACATCCTATATAACGCCGGTTTCTGATTCAGTGTTAGCTAGAAATTAATTATTAAATACAGAATTTGATAAGATCAACTTTATTTTCCTGACTTTGAAAATACAGAATAAAATGAGTACAGGTGACCGTGGAATTAATAAAATGGACCCCTGAAATTTAAACCCCATCTAAAATTTGACATTTGCTTCCGGGGTTAAAAGAAAATATTTTAAATATTTTTATTATGCATTGTTTATTAAATATTTTAATTCCAACTTAAATAAAGCTCAGGTGAATTAATATTATTCAATAGCAGATATTGACAAACCAGAACTGAATTTAGAACCATACTTCGCTTTCACAGACCATGAAAAAACCTTTGGCCGCGTTAAAAGGAACAAACTATGGTTTATTTTAGAAAAAGAGGATATCATATGCAAACAATACATATCACATAGAGTTAATATAGAAGGACGAAAGTGGTAATTAGTACTGGAACGGAATAAAAAACAGAAACCTATATACCTAATACAATAAATCAGACAAAGCTGATGTCTGCCACCAGCATTTTGAATCTCTATAAAGGCAATCTTAATAGAGAAAAAAACAGCACTAGGTATGAAATTGAGAGAGTCTGAACATATTTACACTGTTATGAATACCAGGTAAAAAGTAGAAAGATAAAAAGATAGAATGTATACTTATAACTTATACTTATACTCATACGTATAACTTGAAATTCTGAGTAACAAGAACTATACAATTTAATGAAGACTACCCTATTAGGACGAAAATTTTCATTGGAGATCTATATTAATTTACTCTAACCCTGGAAAACCCCGCGAAGGCGTGTATCAGGGGGTGTTAGATAACCAGTCATCAATGGCAATAATAATTATTGGCAATTCCTCATATTTTTACATTAAAGGCAACACCACGGTATTTTTATTTTCGGGGAGTTCAAATTGCCGTACGCGATTTCTACTATACCTAATGGTCATGAATTTTGCGTGGAAAAAAGATTCCTTACATCCAAATATTCGGTTGTCTTTCTCATTTCCTAGTCGTATTCTCGTGTACCAGCATAGGTAATGGGGAGGAAAATATTTCCTTCTGTTTCAGCGTAAACTCAAATTTTTCGTTTTTATATAAGAGTTTCTTTAGTCTATATAATATCCGTGCTTAGAGTGGCTTCCACCAAATGTTATCCAATGAAAATGTGAAACTCTGTTTTTGATCATACCGATTCTTTACTGGGAAGTTCTCTTCAGACTGTTAGATATTACGCAAGAGAAAATATAACACGTTTTCTGTGTTTCCTTTTGTATGGTAATGCGGTCCTATTACATTATATTATATGGATCACCATGCAGGTCACAGAGGAATAATATCCAAGGTGAATTGCATCCACGGAAATAAATCTGTTAGGAGGGTAAAGGGTTTCACAGAAGAAGACAGGATACGGAATTAATATATAAGTAAAGAGTTAGGAGTGCAATAATTAAAAGAAAAAGCTGAAAAAATACAAATTAAAATGGAAGCGGCTGCAAAGAGTATTATACGAAGAAAGTGTGGGAGGCCAAGCATGCATGAAGCCTGAGCAGGACAGAGGAGTCTATTGCTGGAATGGAAGAAGAAGATTTAGTTCTGTTGTACTGTCAGATGTTGCCTGTTATGCGTATAATCTTAAACGAATTTTGAATGACAACATACTAGCATTCCTTTTGTGTTAATAGAAAAAAAGCAGGTTTACCAATCGCCACGGAGGGCATCAGTTTGGGAGGAAGAGGTGACGTGGTCCCTCCCAGAATGTTATCTAGTGTCATAAAATAAAGGTACATCATAGAATGACTTATTTTACTTATTCAATCATATAAAAATCTTTGGTATGTGCTGAAAAAATGGCTACTACGCATGGTTTTGGAGAAAAGAGGGGCTTTTCCAGATATTTTCGTGTGACATGCACAAAGCTCGAAAGTGTAGCGTCTGTCGACGTGCATTAAAACGCTGATCCCGTTTAGCTAACATAGAGTTCGTGTACTAATGAAGTTGTTGTTCGAACGGAAAAGAGCCTAGTTTTAGAGAAAATTCCTTGTGAAATAACTAAGCTGCTATAAATTGAACCCTTTCATAGTTACGGTGTTTCATTGCTTATTTTCATGCATTAATGTTGCTTTATTTTCTATGTTATCATATGACATATGATATAAAGGTCTGACTCAGGTAAACTTTTCAAAGAACGAAAGATAAATTAATACTGATAACGCTTTGATAGTAGACTGACACAGCCAATTTATAGTTTGGTCTAGGCCCAAACAACCACCGATTGTAATTTTACTTCCCTGAGATCGAGTTACAGATAAAAAGTTGGTGACAACCTCTGAAGAAGAAGGAAAATTAATCTTTTGTTGAAATCATTAACTTAAACTTGATCATTCTCGGTGGTGAAAAGATAAGAAGCAATGAACGGTAGAAGAGAATAAGGCGGAGAAGAGAAGCATGAACGGTAAAATATTTTAACTCGGGATTTAAAACGGGATGACATCATTATGTCTGATAAAAATAAATTTTGAATCACACTGAGATTATGAATAAGTAAAAATAAAGTTCAATTATATTTTGGAGCTAAGTTATGTTAGCTCTTGGAAAAAATGTACAAGAAAATACTTCATAAACAATAGGCGCCATTTTTGCATCCTTGTACGTAAGTATAATTCATCTATGTCCAAGTTGTCGGGCGCGAAAACTATATGCTAGTTATCAAAGCCATTAAGGTGTTTTGAAGGGATACCTAATGTATTTTTTAGAATATTAGAGGTAGGCCTGTGATTTAAATTTTAGCATTAGGCTTAGGTTTCGCTCTGTGTATTCTGGAAAAAATATCCAAAACCTGCAGGTAGGTTGCTATAACGATAGTAAGGAATACAGCTCGTAGTATCGATCCTGTAAGGCCAGTAACTGATTTTTTTCATGGTAAGGATCAACGGTAAGTGAATAAAACGATTGAGAGACCAAGGATGTGTTTTGTACATGTGAAATAAATCTCAAGGAGTGTAATAGTTTGGAAAGGAATGGCATGACATAGTATTATGGTAATGAATCAATGATAATATGCACGCCAACCAGGATGTTGACTTCAGTCAGAATAAATGGGCTAATATTTGTGTAAGAAAATAAAAATTAGTGTCCCTTAGACTTTTCGTATAATAATATGTTCCAAAAGTCATTTTGCATTGTGTACGAGAGGTATTGGAAAAGTCCTTGTAAAAATAAAGAAAATTTATCACATAAAACCATTAATTTCTCTAAGCAAATCATTTTTTCTAGTCTATTCTCTTAGTTCAAGACTATAATATGAAAATCAAAACATAAATGCTTGTGCGCGGAAGGGAAAAGCCAACAGCAGACGTTCAACTACAAGAAGAGAAAATAGAACAAGTGGAATCATTCACATGCCTCGGAAGTACCATAACTTGGGATGGAAGAAGCTCGACCGTCATCAAGAGAAGAATAGCCCAAGCCAGGAAAGCGTTTATGATGAAGAGACAAGTACTATGCTTAAAGAAAATTAACTTAAAAACAGGGAAGAAGTAAGTCAAAGCATTCGTATGGAGCGTGGCCCTCTATGGATTAGAGACATGGGCTATCGGGAAAACAGAGCAGAGAAGAATAGAATCGTTCGAAACGTGGTGTTGGAGGCGGTTGCTGAAGATCAAATGGACAGATAAAGTCACGAATGAAGAAATAGACAGGAGACTATACGAGGAGAAGACCATATGGGGTAACATACGGAAAAGAAGAACCAGAATGTTTGGTCACATCATGAGACACAAGGGATTTCTTAGAAACATAATGGATAGGAAGGATAGACAGCGTTTATGATGAAGAGACAAGTACTATGCTTAAAGAAAATGAACCTACAAATAAGGAAGAAGTAAGTCAATTATTAGTATGGAGCGTGGCCCTCTATGGATTAGAGGGAAAGCCCCACGGGGAAGACCAAGGGATAAATGCATATGATAAGTGAAGAGGGATGTAAGAAGGAAGACCTACTGTGGCGTAAGGGAACTAAAATGGGATTAGAGAGAATTGAGGGCTCCAGTCTACCAATCTTAGGATTGAAAGACTACGATGATGATGACACTTAGTTCAACTATGCTCAGGTGTTTTTATCTCAGCCCAATGAAGTTTTTTGATTTATCCTTGTTCAATATCCGTTCAAATCCGTCTAGAAGATCATTGCTTTATGAAAACAGATATTTTGAAGGTGGCGTGCAGGGGGATGGAACAATTAAATAAAGAAATTTGTGAAATTTTGAGGTCACAATCGCAGAAGAGTAAGCTAGTGCATTGATGCGATGTAAACAAACCTTTTTTTTCGAAAAATGATTTTTTTATTATTTCCTCAATTATGTGATCCAGCAAATATAAAAATATTGCCCAATTTTTGTTTTTCCTTCTTCAATGTGTCAGTGAATATAATGCCACGAGTGTTCCCAGAGGGAACTTTATCTTTACAGCAAATGGAACGGTTTCCGCCTTCTTTTTAGCAAGTTCCACGAATGCCGTCCACTTTTTTTACAGACGCTTATTCAATATTGGTAGATTTAAGTCTAAAATTAATAAAATATAGGATATAAAATTACGCAAAAAGTCCTCTCAATTACGTTGAAGCAGCCCTAAATTGTTCTTAGAAAGGTTTGTTCGTTCACGGTTTTGTTCAATTATGAGCAGATGGGACACCAAATTTGCGTACAGTTTTCGCAAATGTAAATATTCGTTTTACTTATGATACACCTGTTGATTTGAAATACCTAGTTATTCTTTAACTAATATCACGAACAATCAATCTTCTTTCCCTCTTCACCATATCTTCAAGAATGTTTTCAGTACTCTCTTCAATGGTAGCCTTAGAAAGCCATCTGGAAGACCGTTCTGCGTAGCCTATTTGACCACTCCTTAACCTTACACATAACTAAACCGTTTGCAATATCCTCTATTCCATGGAATAGATATATATAATAATAATTATATACAGTTATAATTATACAGTTCGGCTTTAGCATCCTGTACAGTTTCGGCCCAAAAATGAAGTTTTATCACCTCACCTCAATTCTTTGTCGTCCATTTTTCACAAATAATAATGCAAACAACAGTACATGATGCCTGAGAAAGAAAGGCTGTACCTACAAAAATGCCGTTTTAAAAACGGAGAATTCCATACCGAATGAAGGAAAGAAAGAGTATGTAAGTGCAAATAAAGAGACTGGCCAAAGAATGATTACATATTAAGGTAGAGAAACTCAGAAGATAATATAAGTTAATTACAGAAGAAAATACTGTATAAAAAATATCGCTAAAAAGCAGGTAAAGGATANCAGAAGAAAATACTGTATAAAAAATATCGCTAAAAAGCAGGTAAAGGATACGAGCGACAAAATAAAAATATGCTGAAAGACTTCGAGGGAAATAAGTTCTTTTTGTCGAGAGAAAAGGGCGAAGCAAGGGGAAGGCAAAGTGGTTAATGAATGCGCTAGTGAGTAACAGTGATTATGTAATCTTGGATGGATGGAGATTTGGGGAATATTTTGTTATGCTAGACAATAGAAAGGGTGAAAGAAAGTGTAGTACAATCCTATTAAGGAAAAAACAATGATAACGTTAGAATTACATAGGAATTAGCTGTTTGACTAGCCCGGAGAAAATTTCCAGTAAAATATTGATTAAAGGAGTACTTAAGCTTATATTTGTCAACGAATGGGGCGTGGAGTGGGGTTATAATTAGCTTAAGGGCTATAAATTAGGGAAATTGGGGATATAATTAGCTTAAGTTCGAATCATCATCTCACTCTTCAGCAGCTATTGAAGAAATGAAATGATTTGTGAAAGAAGGTTAAATGTACATTTTTTGGATTAAAGAAGTCCTGTGGAAGAAAAAATTAATAAAATTATTTGAAGGATAAAGAAACTGTTAAGAAAATGAGCAGTTAATAACTATTGTAAAGGTGATTGACTAGCTAACGTTTTTATTGATAATAGTGTGTAGGTGGATGCCGGTTTCAGGTAAGTGATTTGATAGGAGACGCGACGATGAAGTATTGATATCTGAGAGCATAAAAAATTAGCATTGAGCCCTGGTTAGCTTCAGCCAGGTAACATAGAGAATATAATTGAAAGTGATTGCATCTAACACGAAAGTTGTTATTTTCTCGGTGAAAAGAATGGATTGAGGAATTGATTAATGTAAACAGCGAAATTATTGAAAAAGCTCACCATGTTAATTACCAGACGCGTTCAAAAACTAAGTTACAGCTTTTTTTTTATAAAAAATGCAAGCATGGTATATATTGGTTTGATTATTCTTTGACATGACAGAACATACATTAAACTATTTTTCGAAATGAATTATGGCCTTGTTGAGGAACTCCTCGTATCTGAAGGACAGTTTGTTTATTCCATCTTTATTGAACAGCTCCACCACTTATGAACAAAAATCTCTCTTCAATCATAATGAGCCCTCTTGAAATTTCGGGAAATTCATCATTAAGTAAGGAAATCTTAAAACGCCGATTTTTTTCTCATCAATGTTCTTGACAAAACTTCATTGACAGCAGAAGGCGGATAACTGTTTGGTTCGTCATGTACATTCTTGCCCTTCTTTGAACTGTCTTACCCTTGTTTTAACTATTCTATCACGCACTGCACTTTCATCATAAATTTCAACGATCTGCCGATGAATTTCAGTGGGTTTGAGCGTTCTTGCATCCAGTAATCGAGAAACACTGTATTCTACTGTCGGCAGGATATTTTATTTACATATATATTGTAAACAATTGAAATAAAACATAAGTACACTTATTTTGGTAAATGGTGGTAGTCGTCGAAAAATAATTTAATACATGCTATTTCTTTTAAAAATATGATCAAACAAAAATGCAGATTTTGCAGACATACGGTACTTAAGTCTTTAACTCTCTGCGTACCTTGGCATCATTTTTATGATAATAGGATTGATGAATGGATCAGGAGACGCTGAAATGAAGACAATAATTTTCGGCACTCTGTGGAGTATCATAAAATGAATGCGCCTAGGACAACAAAAACGGCAGCGAATACAACTGTATTTTTGGGAAAATTAGTATAGAAAGGGTAATTAATGAAAAGCATTTGATAAAATTTGGATTGTATGCACATAATCAAGCATGACAGTTGTGTACTAAGCTGGAACAGTACAACTCCCAACGAGTACCGACTTCTGTGAGATTTCCGTCTTTATATCAAGGGTTTTAGGATTGGAAGATAATGCAAAAAAAATTATGACTGCGACAGTGGCGAAAGAATTATGCAAAGGTTGACCAGAGTAAAATAAGTGACCTTATAAAAAGTTTCCTTCTCCAACTAAAATCAACCTTTTATGGACAGTCTCTACCCCTAGAGGGAACTGCTCGAAGAGCATATATTTTACCTTGTGTTGTCATTTTAAGCTTTAAACTCTCTGTTTCAATTTTAGCATATTTAACTGAAAAACGTATGATAAAATATTTAGATACCATTAAATATTACAAATCTTTGTTAACATTATTCAGTCTTAGCTCGTTCTCCAACACGTCATTCGAAATTGTTCCAGTCCGCAACGAAATATATATTGATGCTCTCGCAAATTTATCAAGCAACGGTTTCACCAAGTTTTTCATTTAGGCTTTATTGTAATAGAATATAATTTGAAAAACTTCTAATGAATTTTAGCGAAAAAATTGATTTACTTGTGTTCTTATTAACTAGCTCTAAAAAAGCAGTTCTAGAAAACGGTCTCTTGAGGCTATACCGAAATGGGTAAGGAAAAGTGGTCTGTGGAATAGTCCAAAAATAAGATCAACCTGTGGTATTATTCGACGGAAATCGTTTCAGACTTAACTTGGTGGAGTTCCTTCATTTTGTAAGAGATGAAGAATAAAATTGCAAGTGCACATTTAAATTTTATTCTACACGGCCATGGTTTCACTGTGTTGCAACATCATCAGGTGGTGATGTTATAGCACAGTTACAGTGCACAACCATGTTCGTGTTAAATAACATTTAATTGTGCAATTGTAGTGTTATTCACGAACTTTTTGGCATTAGGTTCTCGGCTATAAGTAGTGGGAACGTGGAAAAGGGCTTCACAAAGATATCACGCTTATTATGAAAGCTACTAGGAGATAGAAACTTGATGAAATATTTCCTAGAATTCTGAAGTGGTTCTCTTTTTTTCCATGCCTCATGAAGTTTGATAAAACTTAAAAAAGTACGAGTAAGTTTTGGAAGATACCTATAATATACCAGATTCATATCGTTTGGGTTTAGTCCAGCCAAATTGTAGTCCTGGTTTTATATTTCATTATTTTGTTTTTTTTTCCCATTTACTACAGTTCATTATTCCCTTCCGTACACGCAATCTATTATTCTCGTCATATCTGTAAGCTATCTCACTAAAATGGTGGTCTTCGTTATTCCAATACCTCTCAATCTGTCAATTACAAATTTTCTAAATTTCATCCTCTTACAAACTCAAAACCTCAACTCGAAAGTATATTAATAGTCCTAAATGGCGCACCTGTTGTCCTTGCCTTCTCTGCCTTCTTCGTAATAATTATTAGGGGAGAACACCGGAAGCTGAGGTCATTTGTGCTAATAGGCATAGGTGGGTAATTTTTTTAGTGAAACTAGGCATTATCCTACTCTTAGCGAAGGGCGCCAATGAGTGCACAGTTCCCATCTGACAGACGGAGGGCTTCAACTATTCTCCACATGGAATCCAAGAAGAGATCGAAATGTCAGTGACAAATTTTTCCAACAAACGGAAATCGAGGAGATGGGAAGCCAGTATTCTAGCCACCGCATCAGCCCAATTACCTTCTTCTTCGAAACTCCTTCCTTTGCCAAAGCCAACCGTCTCTGAACCCTGCTACAGAACCAATTTGCAGTAAAATTCTGCAAAAATATGTGTATTGTTCCACGTGCTCTAATTTATTCACGTATTTTTTAGAATTTTACGAAATATTAGTACATATTAAGAGTCTAAATTCTTTCATTTTTTGAAAAATTTCCCAACCTATATTTCTCAGATTGGTCCCTTAAAGCTCTAACAAATAAAATATATTTGTCTTTCTGTCTTCATAAGCTGTCTCAAACAGTCTCCA
Source organism: Calopteryx splendens (assembly GCA_002093875.1). NCBI lineage: Eukaryota > Metazoa > Arthropoda > Insecta > Odonata > Calopterygidae > Calopteryx > Calopteryx splendens. The sequence goes on along the minus strand of LYUA01000552.1, from coordinate 855,725 downwards.
CGTCTCTCTTAACAATTTGTCAAGAAGTTAGTTGAAAATTATGACGAATAGCATAAAGAAACTCTAACATTACAAATTGAAATTTTCCCTCCGCCATTGATTAATATCGCATTCTTTAGTAATTTACATATCTCGCCAGAATACTCCTATATTCAGCGGATCTTTCATCAGATCCATCTCTCAAATCTGATGAAACAATTACTGCCGTATTTTATTTACTCTACTTTTTCGAAGGTCTTCCCTAAATTCACGAGAAAAAGAAGGCACACAGGTTAAATATTATATTATTTTACATTCATGTTTTATTCACTACTTCATGGCTTGCTTCATGCGCTCCGCAAATTTTTTTAAACCCAAAATGATATTTTTCCAAATAAAAGATTACCTTAGTTAACACTTTTCCACTGATAATTCTTCGTACTGCCTTTGATCCATGAAATGAAACGTATAGTCCCATAGTGTTCACACACTTCTTCTTTATCTTTTTTTGGGATGGAGATTTAAATGTATTCAATGAAACCTTATAAATCGAAAATAACTTGGGAACTTGTGACTACTATCATGAGTAGCTGAGTTGGGCTTTATCTGAATAAGTCCATTCAGTCCATTGTGTTTCTGCTAATAATGTTTGCTTATATTTGCGTAAATTGGTAGAGCTAGTAACTCATTTAAAAAAGTGAAGGAGTGTGGCACGTCTTTGAAAAAATGAATGACATATTGATGGCATATGATG
>LYUA01000552.1:807141-834515 GCA_002093875.1 Calopteryx splendens | reverse complement strand
TCCTGAAGTACTTGATCCATAGCGTTCAAAGATGCCTGCAGGTAACATATCAAAAATTGTAGTGATCATTTGCACATCAAATTCAGAAAATACGTACCGAGAGACATAGTTCCTCTATCTGGAATAATGAAAAGAGTGAGTTGGTAGTTGGATACATTATTCCTGATTGTTCAATGCGATTGCAAAAAATCCAGTCGTTATCACTTAAAATGCAAGCAATAAATAAAAGAGGACGGTACTTCGGTCAGTCTTCTAACTCGTCTAAAACTATGGTCGCTTACTACCGACTTACTCTTAACAGTATTCCAAATGGAGGAATACGGTATTTCTGAACAAATTTCGAAAAACCACTGCAATTATTGATAATTCATGCAGCATGAAAGAATATTATTAGTTTTGAATGTTTAAAGACAAATTTACAAAAATATATTTTTTTCATGTGATTGGCTGAATGGGATAAAAAGGTGATCTCTAAAAGAGCAAAGCAAAATGGACATTCTATCCCGGGAATCTACATGGATACGGCAAATCCTGAATAGAAATCTATTTCTGGATTTAGTTTAAGATATAGGATGACATTGCGGAGTTTAGCAAGTAATCGAGAAAGCATTAGGGCACTAGGGTATTAGCTTGGCATTAATCGAGAAAGATTGATGGTTGGAACTGAAAAAACTATTAAAACGAAATAATAAATAATTTTAATGAAATAAATTCCTCACTTAGGTTTTCAAATCAGCGAATAGTATTTGGCGAACTCAGTGGGCGGAGACTGAGATCTGTGCCTACTGGATAGCTCTATGAATCGGCGAGAGAAGTTATCAAACGGAGCGGTAGGCTCATAATAAGAATTAGGAAGAGTCTAAGACATTGATGTACCAAATAACTAACTACTATGTTGCTGATGCACGAAGGATACATATAATAATTGATGACAGAGTTCAGCATCACAAATTATCGATGCAACGACTGATTCGTGGCAGTTCTCCAAGCTATCCATTTACCGACTAATCTCTTCATAACATTAACTACATTTCCTTACGTAGACACATTCAATCATCGTTTCACCAAATTCATTCTAAGCCATCCAATGTATCTCTATCACCCATTCATCATCTTTGGATACTCATGGAATGTAGGTTTCGGTCGGTCCCGAACAACAATTACCTATTATTTAACGCGAGACATTTCACATGTATGCCCAATAATTATTTCCTTCTTGAGTTATTCAAACTTTCTATCTACCTTCATGCCATCTAAAACGCTAAATGTTCTACCTTTTGCGTCCCCACTTACATTGCCTATATCAAATATATTGGCCTTTCACATCCCACTACCTCTCAGTATCTCCTCCATGCCCTTTTTTCCTTGCTTAAAATTTTACCTGACAACTTCTTTCATTTTCCCACCGCAATAATAAATTTTCCGATAGATATGCTCACCGTCCAATTTATATTCTAAATTCTTCTCCCGGTCCAAATATTGAGACCTCTAATCTACGCTTATCCTCTAGCCTCTAAGGCGAGCCTTCTGATCCTTACTGCGCTACGCTCCATATTTTTCCCTACTTATATTTTTTCTCTCTTTACTTATTATGTCTGTCTTCAAATCCCTTCTTTTTAGAAATTCTTCTGCTGCTAATCTCCTCCTTATGTCCATAATACTAGACCCATTTTCTTCCAGAATACAACCGATATACGTGAAGTGTTTCCACTGCTCTATCTTCTCTCCTCCTACTTTAATATCGAAGTTAGCCTTCCTAATTCTTGAGGATCGCTTTACCCTGGTATTTTTACGATTTGTCTTCATGCAAATTCTCGCATTATTCCTGTGAAGCATTCAAAAATAAACGCCATCCCTTGACTGCCTGATTATCAATATAAAATCTGACTGAATTAATCATCTCATCGCACAATTTTATTCCCACTCATAAAATTTCCTCAGTATATGGGTTAGTTAATATGCATGGGCAATAGCGGTCTCCTTCCTCTATCTTTACCTTTTTAGTCTGATTCATGTACAGATTTCTAATACGTCATCTGTCCGTACAGTCTAATACTATATTCCGCAATACTACCGTCAACGTTTTTCACTGTAATCCTACGCAATCTTTAAATATACAAAAAACACAGGGATATCCTGAAAATATTCTGTTCCATTATATAATAATGTTCTCATTAATGAGATTTCAACATGCGTCCCTCCTCCCCTTTTAAAACCCAACCTTATCTTCTTCTAGGTAGTTATTTACTAGGTAGGTACTTATTATGTAGCCTTCTGTGGGTTATTCCCAGTACTACCTTTGCCGCATGTAGAACTAAACTTATAGTCTTCTTGTCCTCACACACAGCCGCAATACTTTTTTTTGAGATGAGAGAAAAATAGATTTAATGATGTCTTATAGCCATATTCTCTCATTATTCTATATTTATACACAAAGAATATCCTCCTTTCATTATGTCCTTAAATATTTATTAATTCTGCGGGAATATTATCAACTCCAAGAAAAAGAGCTGGCCAGGAACAACCGTTTGAATTTCACTCACTGTTGAGCTTTTCATCGGATGATAACCATGGGGTTATTACTGTGGTTATTATTATCAAATACTATACTTCCTTTGTTTCCTCCATTTACCGTAATGCTCGTTATATCTGCTGTCTAGTTTCCATGGACTCAAGCTGTTCTCGGTTCACATCTCATTCCTTTTTTGTGTCAGCTGGCCTAATAATTTGCTATAAAGTTTCTTTACGTACTCAGTGTACCATATTCATTTGATATTCATATTCTCCAAATCATAAAATCTTTTATTCTATGATACTAGGTGATAACTTTGCCAAATTTAAAATTGAACTTAAGATACAATAGTCCTCACATACTACCTCCTTACACTTTTTTGAGTTTGAGATGAAAATTGACCAAATGAAATGTTTGATCTGAATTCCCTCCTCAATAGTTTCTCGCATAACTCCAAAATATATTTTTTTATATTTTCCTTTAAAAATTTAACTGACTTTGCGGTCGTATCTATTTCTAGGTACTTAGCGAGTTTTCTATCTCATTATCTATTAGTGCGGTGTCCAACCTCCGAGATTTTTTCACACTCTTCCACACCTTATTTCGTTTTTATATCTAATGTACCTAGACTAACCTCTCCACCATAACGTTCTTCTACATGCTCTTACCAACTTTTCTGAGTCTCTATGTTCCAATTATAATGCAAATTCCATAACTGATAACCGTAGCAGCAATGGAAGCATATTGTTTACATTTTTGCTAAGGTTATCTGTTACGGAGCTCTGTACTTGTGTTGTGAATGGCTGCAGCAGATACATTACCTTGTAAAATGACTCACGCTACACGAATTATCAAGAACGGCATATGGTAAATAAACTTCTTATTATCGGAGAGAAAGAAACATGTGTGCTCATCTTGCTTTTAAAGAAGAATTTATTATTTGAATTGTATGAAGTGTTCACTTGTTCTCAAGTAAACAACTTTTTATATCATCAGTTCAAATAGTTATGAAATTTTCTTTATGTATATGAGTGAATCGTGTTGAGAGATTTAGTACGATACCTAATACAGTCGTGCTGCACTCAAGATTGCCGAGATAGACAGTGAAATATTGAAACACAGTACCGCACTCAGAAATAATGCATACTTTACCCCACCCAGAAAAAAGCATCACGCGTACGATATAGGTATTGTAAATTACCCAAGTTGGACTTCATGCTCTTCACGACTTAGTAAATACAAGTGTTGAGCGGGGAGCGTAGTTTAAAAGAGATAAACGTTTCAATTGGGCCCACTGTTGTCTCAGGAGGTCGCCCACACTCTCTGAAATATTAGATATTAGATAGATAGTACCCCTTCGTCAAAAGTGAAAGCTTGAGTTATTCGAAATGTACAGGAAAACTCTTATATTGCTGTGTTGGGTGCTGTGGATTGATCATTTAAGCATTGATGAGGTTATTCATGGAATCGGAGAGGAAAAGCACGTTTGGAAATATATCGTAAAACGAAGAGGTGTGCATAATTTGTAAGTAATGATTTTAAAGAATTGTATGAACCGTACTAGAAGTTTAAGTTGTGGGAAAAAGATACAAAGGAAGCAAAATATTCCAATATATACCTGCTACGCATTATTTCCGTTGCAATTCTTATGAGAAAAATAGACGAAAAGGAAGCACCGACCCATACGGAGAGCTGCTGCAAACTAATGAGCGGATTGAAGACAGAATATTACATTCTATGACTCACAATCTATTCAATTAGTCCTCCAATTATTGTTTAAGTCAAGGTATTTAATGACCTTTTTAAGCACCTTCTAAAGACCTGATATTTAGACCTTTGTTATATGGCCTTTTTTTTATCATATTATTTATATTTTATTTTATTATTTTATTTTATATCATTTATTTTTTTTATATGGCCTTTTATTATCTTCATTCTTATTTGAACTCCATTTTCAGCACTTTTAATCTTCTTATGTCTCTACTGCTATCATCGAAACCTCATATCCTTAGAATATCAATATTTGTATTTATGCTCATGAACCATTTTATGGAAACTTGTCAAACAGAATTTCTTTTCAATTAAACTAAACAATAACTCAATTTCTTGGAAAACAGAAAACTATTATTTTTTGTAGTGTTTTGAAGTACGAGTATTTAATTCACACATTTTAAGCAAGGCAGTCTTTTCTGAGGATCTCATGGTCCTTTTTCCCGAAATCACGTTTTTTATCCATGTAGTCATCCAACTCATGTATCATGCTTTTATTTTCTCATTATTTTCATTTCCATGAATACGTTATGGTTAAATAATGATAGCGAGCAACTCTCTATAACCCCCTTTCCTAGTTTTAGCTCATTTACATACCCCAAATTTTATTGATTCCAACCTGCGTGCATATGTCTAGCTTCATTTTAATCATTTCACTTTAGATTAGGATACGTTTCATCCCGTTTCGTGTGGTCTAAATCCCTTTCTAGACTGATGAAGGAATCATCCGGTCGTTCTTTGCATAATATTCTTGTTATGATTTAATTTTATACCAGATACCAGCTGGTGTCTTCAATGAAATTTTTCAATTTTTTTGGTTGGGACTTGCAATTGCTTACAGGACCTACATTTAGTTACATTTTCTAAATTTCCATTGTTGTAAATTCTTAAAGAGAGTAAAAAGCAGTTTTCACCACTTCCCTAAGTCAATTTATTATGATTTAATTTCTTTGATCTCCTGTACTATGCTTGCTTGAAAATTCTTCATTGTTGCACTAGAATCAGCACTGTGAAAGATTATTCTTTTTTCCGCGATGATTTCACGTACGAGTACCTGTAAGTGTATTATTTTTCTTTCCATCCAATTGCAAATGCAATACAGTGTGTGCAAAAATGCCTCTCTAGATCAACTAGTCGTCTTTTCGAAGTTTAAAGATATATACATATATTTACATAGAATTTTATATTTTAATTAAAATGTGTAGTACCAGAACTTTAGTTTTTTACTTGGACAACACGGGATCATAGCTTTTGAAGAGTAGAATTAAATATTTGCCAGCTGTTTACAGTAACGGAGTCGATGCATTTTTAAGAACTTTTTTCTAATTAAATATTTTCCATTACCTTTCTTGTTGAAAGGTATTTAGGAGGCATCATGGTAATTATGTTAGAAATGACAAGAAGAAAGTTATTTTATTCAGTATAAATGCATGATCCTATCAAACCCATGGCTATTTGTATGCTAGATACGCATAGTCTGCAAATTATGGCCCCGTTATCATGAATACAAGTCTCTTTGTGAGCCAAAATGAAATATTTATAAAATGCGTGTTGATTTTTGGGCCAATATAATGAAGACCACTATAATGTACATACAATTACGTTGTGAGTATTAAAAATTATAGGTATTGCTTGTAATTTCAATTAACGTGTGACAGAGGATAGTTTTATACTTTTATGATCAATAAACATAATCTCCGTAAATACGAATTCTTGAATGCCCGTAAGCTGAAAAAATAAGAAACATAAAAAATGGTTTATCTCTAAACATGGAAAACTTAATGTAACTATTTAAATGAGGTAATTATTTAAAACTATTAGAGTCATTTGACATTAACTGGGTGTTGTGCTATTTGGATATTATCAATGCGATTTATACGGGAGCATAGTAAGTACTTCTAAGGTTTTTGAGACCTTCCATTACTTCTCCCTACAGTTCTCTTAGCAAACTGTCTAAGCGCAGACGGGTCACTTGTGGCCTTATGGCCAATGCCGGATCAAATAAACAGACATCTACAAAGTGAAATCACTCATCTACATAGAGAACCACCTCAAAGGGAATAAGGAAGGAATGGACAGTGTTCAACAGAACGTGAAGCGAGAGTAAAGGAGAGGAAGGTAAAGCCATGAAAGAAAATATTACGGAGTGATCAAAGACACAACTATATAGATCACGTGTTCTGAAAATTTCTGTTTCGAGGACAATTGTTGTCTTACTCACTCTGAGCCAGAGAAATAAATTACGAATATCAAAATTTTGCTCGATCAGAAAAAATGTTCCCTACTTTTGCACCCATGGTCATTAAAATTGACGTATTTATGCTCTTATACTAATTTTCAGTTGTTTAGCCCGAAACTAAATACCCTCAAGTTTTATATAACTTCTGAATCGTGCGTCTCATTTCGCAGAAGTAACTGATGAGACACCTCTTTCAACTGTCTTCAAATTAAGTCGTAATTATGGCTTAATTTTCATAAAGTCATGAATACACGTTATGATACGATTAAGTTGCGGTTAAATTAATTTGATATACATCTATGAAATATTATGTAGTGGTTTATGGGGTACAAAACGTCGTACCCCTTGTTTTGAGTAATATAGGTAATTCAACTCATGAACTAGAAATTATCCTAAATAAACTCTAAATATAAGGATACCTGCAGACGATGGCTAAACTTACCTGACTGTCACTTAACTTTCTTTATTTCACCTCCAATACTATGCGTTTAACAGTTTTACAAATTATTTTCTTTTATTTAAATTATCTTTCTTTGAAATTCTTTTGTAGCGATTTTGCCCTCTCATTGGCAGTTTGAGATGAAAGGTTTTTTTTTTGCTGTCAACCTCTTTGCTTCTTTCAAATATTTATGCAATCATAAAAATAAGGTGAGCCCAAGAGACGAACCAACGAGTCATAAACATTTAATTTTTTCAATGCTGCTTGCTTAACTTTTTTTGCTACCTGTGAGGCCTGATTAAATTTTAATTAGTAAAAATCATTCAAAATTGTGGCGAGAAGGATAACGATGTAGCTGAAAAGTTAATAGTATTCCATATTTTGTTCTGCACTACTAAATTTGCTACCAATCCTTTTCATTATTAATTTCTTTTTGTGTTGATCGAAAAATTGAACTATCGGACAAAATCGCGCTTCGAATATGCGTAATAACGCCTTATATCTAAAAAAAATTCCTATCTACCAATTTTAAATTTTAATCAAATATACACCATTGCGGAGTAAAGACCTACATAGGTAAGCGTGAGCACAATGTCATAGCCAAAGTGTGTACATATAACTGATTGTTTTTGGCAGTTCCTATTGTGGTACAAAATCGTTAGATGAAAGTACTCACCCATGCCATCATGAATTAAAACTCCCAATAGTTATAGGCTCAGCAGTCTATACGTTATTCAACGAATATAATCATAGTGTTACTTCAAACATATTTCAACATCTATTTATTTTATTTAGCTAAAAAATGGTATTGCATCCTTGTGTAACAGTATACGCGGCCCCAATACCCTGGTGTGTCAGTTTCTCGTCCCCCACATAGTATGAGTTTGTACTCGTAGTGGGTCACTTGCAACTGCTGGACACAATAGTATGCAGGAAATCAATATAGACACTTCATAAAGGATGGTTATTTTTTGGATACTAGGCTATAGTTTCGACTGTGGCAAAAACGTGTCAAGACTGGTCGTCGAGTGTCATAGGAGTTCCCAGCGGGAGAGTCAGTGGTACTGCAAAACTTGAATACCTACCCTTTTTACATTGTCATACCAAATTAAAACTAATGGCTAGGATGACAGAGGTCATAGCGGGCGCCATAGGTCATATGATTGGTTCAACAAAAACGGATAGGACGATTTCTTCACTCACTGAACTCTTGTCATTACGAATTAGAGACGTTTGGTTAAGAGGTAGCAAAATTTTGCGAATAAAATGCTTGTGAGATAATTGGATGTCCTGTGTGTACCAATGTGACTTATGTGCATGCATGCTTTAAAGAAAATTGATGTGATTTTTAAGTATGGCTTAGGTGATGCTAAGAAGCATTATTCGCTGTAATGATATTTAACTGAGAGCGTTGGTGATGTACACGAGAGCTATATAAAGGGCTGATTATTCAATATACCATTATTTTGTAGCTTCAAAGGCTATTCTGGGGAAAACGGATAGCAGAGATAATTTCAGTGGAATTGTAATTGACGGTAAAATTCAAAAAGCAGCAAAAAATATATTAGGTGAATGAATACAATATAAGTCAAAGATGAACCTGAATCAGGTGGAATGGGAGAATATCGAAAACGGAAGTGTGAATATGACTGGGGAAAGTGTAACAATATGGTTTCTTGAATTTGATTGCGGTTAAAGTAAAAAAGTGTTTTCTGGAGTGTCTGGTGATCCTAGCTAAAAGGAAGAATTGAAAGTCGTTGGGAGTGTAAAGAAAGAAGCATGTTTGTGTTATAATGTCAGTTTAATACGAGAAGGGTTTGAGAATATTGTACAGTATTTACAAAGAGAAAATGAGTGTATGCAAAAGTGTCGAAGAGAAAGCAAGAAAAAATAAAAATTTTACAAGCATTAGAAATATGAAACTATTAATTAATGCAAAAATAAATACGGGTGGTGAATTTTGGGATGAAAGCGGAATAAACTTTGATTATCAAGGAGTATTTTCAAGGTTTTACTTACTTCTGTCGTCCAGTAAAAAGCCCAAATGCATAACATAGGGGAAAATGTATACAGAGAAAATCAATATAGGGGTAAGTGAATTTTTTCCATGCACAAAAGGAAGACTTTGCTTCTTTCTTTCGGTTGATGAAAGTGCAGAGAAATGGAAATTAAGAAATAAAGTCCAATTATTCTTTTGAGTGCACAGTTCGAGAACGTGTTTGATATATAGTAAATGAGAAAGCATTGATGGATTATGCATACCCTTCTGCAAGGGAGAGAATTGAGAAAACCATATCGCACAGCCGTGCAAAAGAAAATTTATTGTGCGTTTGTTGAAACGCGAAAGGTATACGACAGGGTAAGTAGTGGCAATTTGGGTAGGTTACTGAGAGATAAGAGGATAATAAGCAGTTGTTAAGTGATAATGGTAAGTTGCTAGAAAAATGTTTGAAAGAATGAGACCTTAACCGGCTAAAAAATATAATTCTGTAGAACAAAGATATGTCAGGTCACCATGGCTGTTTAATATTTATTTTGACTTGTGAGAAATGGTTGTATATCTTTAGTAGGTGGATTGATTGAAGACGCAAAACTACACGTTGCTTTATATGCCGACGATGGAATATTACTGGTCAAAGGCCCACAAGGTCTACAGGGAGCTTTTCAAATTCCCTGTAGACCTTGAAAGAAAGCTCACAATAAACTTGTTGGCATTATGTGTTTCGAGTCCACTAGTACCTATAAATAAATGCTTGGATTCCGAAAGAAGGAAAATAGTGTGTTTATAAATTTTTTCCCCACCACAAATTACTGTAGACAAAATCATAGTTTTATTTCCTTTAGAAATATGTCTTATACAGAAATTAAAACGTCACATTCCAATTGAAGTAAACTAATATGACGCAAGCAGCTAAAGAAGAAACAAAAAAGTTAGCACCATAACTCGGAAATCATAGCAAAAAATGAAAATTATGTCAAATAGGTTTGAAAGATGCATTTGTCACATATCATTGAGAGAGCTATTGATTTCAACAATGAAAAATATAAACATCGATTGGAGAGACAGAGGACTAGTGCAGACATCATTGGAGTTGAGATTGAAGCAAAAGTACCGAAAGGAGTGAGTAAATATAACTTCTCTCTCTTTCCCACAGTTTGTATATTATTATCATCAAAATAAGTTTACCTCTCTTAAAGCAAGAGACAAAAGGTTGCCTTAAAGTTAAGGAGATTTTAATTTGATGTTCTCTTGACTGTATTAGTATCTGATTCAGGAAAACAAACAGCATACTTGAACGAACAGCATACTCGAATTTTTATCTGAGGTATGGAGGATATGGAAACTAAGTTGGGATGTTACGAAAACAAAAATGATGATTGTCGAAATAAATTATGAAAGATACAGAAGTAAATTTTTAAAAACGACCAATATATGTACAAGTTTAACAATGTTGCAACTTAATCTGTGCATTAACTCATGGTAGCATGTTCTTGCGAGGAATAAAAAGAAAAATTACATCGCAAAGAAAGCTATTAAAGACAATTCTTCTTAGAATCAAACATATTGAATAAGCAATAAGGAAGGCATTTGTATGAACCTTTGTTTGGAGCACCTTGCTATATGCTTGTGTTAATGCTGGACATTGGGGAAGACTGAGAAGGGATGTATGTAATATTCTCCTATGTGGATGTGGAGAAGAATGTAAAAAATAAGTTGGATGGAAGTAAAAACAAACCATGAAGAATTAAAAGTGATTTCAGGAAGAAAAGTGTTTGGAAAAATAGGAAAATGACGACCTAGGAACAGATAAATTGGATGACAAATATTTAAAAAATGAAGAAAATGGCAGGAATGAGGAGCTCCTAGTTTTCCCGGCAATGCATACACTCAAAACGATTAATACAAAAATTAAATCATTCAGAGTTAAAGGTTAAATTTTAAATCTTTTATAACTGCTATTATTTTTAAAAGAGTATGGATTACACAAACAGTTTTAGTGGAAAATCTCTTTTACTCTATGAATGTTAAGCCGGTTATGCTTGTATAAGCATGCATATTGACTATATGTGGCGGGAATGGGGTACATTAGGAGTTTTTGCGGATAATTAACATTGATAGGGTGAGGAATGAGTTGATTATGAAAGTGTTTACAGAATGCATGGATAGGAGATAATTATCAAGGTGATGAGATTTGCCTATTTGGTCATGTTGTGAGAAGGAATGAGATTCAATTAACCAAACAGACATATGGGAGAAGAGTAAATGGCTAAAAGAGGAAGGGGAATATTAAAAATAAAAAGATTGAATTTGGCAGAAGATACTATTCAACTAAGGAATATCTCAGCAGAGGGAAAACACTCACGAGCAGATAGTTGTGTGAAACAATATACGAATGCGCTAACGGCGGACAATTACGTAGGGATAATGTGACAAGGATGAAATTAGTAAACGGATTAAGTGTTCTGAAATATCATAAAATAAAAAATACTTGGGTCCGTCTGTCCTGAATGGGAACACCGTGAAGGGACATGCACCAAATGCTCTCCATCGCTGCATCTAAGAAAGATATTAAAATGCTTTGGCCGGTATTCATCCCTCCATATTTTTTCATATTTATTTTATAATTGACAGTCAACAGTAGCAAACTCCTGCAGGCTTAAAAACTGGATTTCTTTAAGTAATAATTACTGAAACATCCCCGCCTCATAGACGTGAGCCCCTTGACGTGATGGGGGGGGGGTTTAGTAGGAGTATGGAAATTGCTCTTGTTAGGGTCACGAATGCCAGATAGTGCGAAGGGCAGGGGCTAGACGAAAGGTAGTCAGCGCAGCGTCTGTTCGTCAGTGAGGTGTCAGTAAAGTCGTCCGATCCCAGTCAAACGGCCGTTTAAGAGATGGGCACAAATGTGGAAAAGACACCTGGCAACTACGGGGCCCGGCCCAAAGCGGAGGGTGTCGTGCTCGCCAGCGCGGGAGGCAAGACCTCTGCGGTCGTCATCAAACGAAACCCTTGCACAGCCTAATCCACAGCAGTGGAAAAGAGGATTCGGAGGAGGAAAACTACAGACAGAATAGGAACTTGGAAAGGAGGAACGTTTACAGACTAAATGGAAATAGTACGATAACGACAATAGGCCAGTGAACTTGGCTATAGAGATAGAATATGATGTCAAAGAGGCTAGCTTATGCCCAGGAATATTAGATTGCGAAATTGAAAAGACATTGAAGGAACTGAAATGAAACAGGAATGTAGGGGTAGATAATATCCCAGCATAATTATTAAAGTTTGTGAAAAAGTAGAAGAATGAGTCTTTATGAATTGGTTCGAAGCCTTAATGAGGGTGGAACGTGGCCAGAAAGCTTTGTTGGAACAGTATTAATTCCCATTCCATAAAAAGAAAAAGCAGCAGTATGTGAGGTCAGCAAGGCAATTAGTTTGTTTTCATACTCAGCAAAAATAGTAATCATGATGATTAATATGATAACGTGAAGAAGGCTGACAAATACTTAGAATCAGTCAGGACTTGTTTGGATTGAAAATAGAGGTAAACATGGCGTCATAGTAGTAGGGAGGACATTGATGCAAAGGAACGTAGAGTATAATCAAGATATAATTGACTGCTCCGTAGATTTCGAGAGGGCGTATAATAAGGTGAACTGAGAACACCTAATCAAGCTTTTGCAGAAGATAGGAGGATAGGAGACTTATTCGAAATCTGTATTGATCTTTAATGATCTTATTCGAGTATCAGACTGGACAGGTGAGGCCATCGGATGGAGAAACAGGGTGGGCAGTAGTAAGTTGGGGTGTAAGAAAGGGTTTTCCATTATCACCCGTGCTTTTCAATGTATGCATGGAGGAAATGGTAAGGAAGGGGTGGGAAGAACTAGAGGTAGGAGTAAAAGTAGGAGGGGAACTGATCAAATGAGTCAGATTAGCGGACGGTCTAGCTTTAGCTAGTAAATCAGCCAAGCGGTTGCAGTCATTGCCTAGTTCACTAAAGAGCAATGAGATTCTTAAGAAATAGGAAACCAATAATAAACATTAAAGTGAGGGGTCATGAACTTGAGCAGGTAGAACATTTTTGCTATTTAGGCAGTATATTGGACGAAGGTGGGCAATGTGGTATGGATATTAAATGACGAATCACATTATGTAAGGAAGGTATCATAAGGAGGAAAGATGATTACGAGGATCTTATACAAGGAACTAAAGAAAAGACTGATGAAGACGTTGATAAGGTCGACATGGGTTGGAAACTTTGTCGTTGAGACTAGTTGAAAAGCGTAGGTTGTACGCTTTTAAGATGTGAGTGTTGAAAAGGATGGAAAAGATAAAATGGGCAGAAAAGAAAACGAACGAAGAAGTTTTGGGAATAGTAGGGCAGGAGAGAAGGCTATTGGGAGAAATATTTTGGAATACTTTCCGCAATACTTTTGGAATAGTGGCAGTTAGTATGAAAGTATTAAGTGTGTTAAAAATTTTTTAACATAATACTACAATATAACTACTATATAACACACGGAATCTATTTTTATATGGAAGAACATGATTTAAGCTAATTTTTGTCAACGTTTGCCTAAATTGAGGCACTTGTGGTTTCTATTTTATTTTTTTGAAATTCTTAAGTCAAAAAAAGATCTCGCCAACTGTGAAATGTAGTCAGTATTCCGCTAGCTTGGAGAAAAAAAGCTCAAATCCGATGAAATTCATCAGCTCCTTGAGATTTGAGGTGACAATGGTATGAGTTATGAAAATGTAAAAAAATGGGTGAGACAGTATAACGAAGGCCGAGTCAATGTGAATGATGAACCAAAGAGTGGACGGCTTTCTGATGTCATTGATGATTTGGCTAGGAAAGTTATTAAGGAAATTCTTAAGAATCGGCGTTTCGCGATTTCGATTTAGCATGCGATGAATTTTCCGATATTTTAAGAGGGTTCGTGATCATCCAAGGAGAAATTTTAGTCATGATAGGTGGTGCCGTTCAATAAAGAGTGAATAAATATCTCCAGATAACTCTTCCAGATACGAGAAAAAGCCTCAACAACGGAGAAAATTATGCCAAAACAAATTTTAAGATATGCTCTTTCAGATAAAAATAAATTCAAGTACAAACACAGTGTGCGACGTTTTTCTTATACAAAAACGACAACGGTATGAACGCGTCTCGTATGATCAAATGGAGAAACAAATAGGGTGTATGCGTGCAACAAAGTTTGCGTGCAACAAAGTTTGCGTGCAGAAAAAAGGAAGAATGAAATATGCAGTGGAAATTTAGATCATGAATTGACTATAAAAATGGTTTGGGTGTTTGTAAATGAAATAATTCACTTTGAGAAAATTTAAAAACGAAGTGAAGTCTAATAAGACCTTGAAGACGACAACACGTTTAGGGCACATTAAAATAGCTACCGGGAAGAAGAGTTATCGCAGTCCAGAAATTGACGCATAATGGGAAGAATGAAGATGAGTAAACCATTCATCCGATTTAAAATATAATGTAATGGCTTAGAAACCTTTTCGAAAATATTGGAATTTTTAAGCTTTGAAGTTAATTGGCAGCAAACATTCAGTGAATGTTAGTATATTAATTTTCTTCCCTGACCACTTCCATGTTTCTCCGTCAAATTTAGTCGTTGAATATAGTTTTATACGCAGTCGCTGTAGTTTCATACATTTGAAAAATATTATCATAATACATTTTATACCTACTATCTGTCGCATTACTTATATTTTTGGTTTGTAAAAACATTTATCATTGCATTGTTATTCTAATTAGGTATTTGCCTTCCATATTAGAATCCATTATTTATTTTTATCATTTCTTAGTAAATTTGCAATTGAATATTTACATTTTTAATCCCCGAAAATATGTGCTCAAAATTAACACGTGCCAAGTCAACTAATTTCAAATGATTTTCGTGCAAGTTTTATGCTTTTATCACGTTCTGTGGACTATTTATCTGTTTGGCCTCGGTGAGTAATTATCATGAGCTATTTCTCTTTTTTTGACTATAATCTATTCCATCCATGTGTATTCTTTTTATTAAAAGGGGTATACTTTGGTTTTAAGTTTTATCAAATATTACACGAATAAAATTATCGGGAAACAGATGTAAAGTGTGAATTTTCATGATATCTCTTTAAACTTTCCCGAATTTTTCATTTTTACTAAATACTAGAACGATACTAGCACTAGCAGTTGCTTGCTAAAAGAACAGCTCTCTCTCGCCCGGTATGCTTTTCATTGCTGGGGTTGAAAATGTATTCTCTCCGTAAAACTAGTCGTAGCCCAATAATATCGTTTGAAAGCGAGACATAAGTTTTAGTGTGTCCATTCTTACTTTGTCGCAATGCCACAGGGTCTAGGTACATACATCTGTGCGGTTAAAAGTGCCTATTCCCGCCATCCGTCTATTGGCCTGGGAAGAAGGGAGAGAGTTCCGCGGTGACCGAGCTGCCGACTAACGCCTAGACCGACTCTCGTAGGGTACCGGTTTTTCAAGTGTCAGTATCTCGTTGACGTTTTGTAAGAGCAATTTTCTAGCTTCGAAATGTGACATCCCAAAAAAGATGCCTGTAGACTACTGTGATTGCGCGTTTTATCTAGTCAGGATTCATTTACTATTTCTCTCTGGCAATAACCAATATCCACGGCTCTTTTTATCCCTCTCATTTTCGCATGACATAAATCTACCTCTCCATTTTCGTAGAATTAATTTTCTACAGAGTTAATTTCTTGAACCTTCATCATTATTTTTCTGCTTTGTACAGGTAGGTTTGGGATCGACTCGGGAAAAGATTTACATATGCTTAAGAACTTAAAAAAAACTATACCCGGCAGTGGAAGCATATTTAGTTCTCTAGTATCATCTTTTTCATCTCCTCACATATTCAACTTCATCTTTGAGAGTGCCCATTCCGCCCTAGGACCCTATACTTCCCTATCTCTTACATCTTAGTGAGCCATGTTCTTTCAATCTTAGGCTTTAAAATTTTACTACCAATTATTAACTCCATTGTTGTTCTATTTTCGAAATTTGCTCCAACGTCCTCTTTTCCCGAAAATTTCTATAATTTTTTCTTTTGTCTCCATCTCTGCCCAGCAAACTATTCCCATTTTTCTACACACGCTTACTCTCCTTCTGTTTCCCCAACCATTCTACGATGCGTTCCATGATTAAATATTTGCCAATCTTTTTCATGGGTCATATTTTATAATCCTGGTTAGCAATTCCATTCCCTTTGTACGTCATCAACCTTTTCTACCGAATTTGTCTGTTGCTCTCACAAGTCCCATTTTAAATCCTAAGATGTACCAGCTCAGATGTTATGTCATAAACTATCTAAGAGACATTGCTCTGATCCCTAGATCTTACTCTCTTACAGTCTAAACGCATTTATGGCAAATTTACCACCACTTCCATATCTGTTAATATTTTTTGGATGAGTGAAAGATAAAATGCGTAATTGCATAAGTGATTCTGTAACAACTCCTACTGAGGTAAATTATAGTTGGAGTTCCGTTATATATGCCATAAATATTTTAAAAATTCAAGATATGCTTATTATTTTTTTAAATTTTATTTATTTTCCCCTTTTTCCATTCATATTTGCTGAAATTCGGTAATTTCTCATTTAGCTGTTGGATATTGTTCATTCAGTTTTCATAGAAATAAAATTTATAACAACTTTATTTTGGATTTCTACTTGAACTTTCTAGTTACATATTTATTAGAAACTAGCATTTCATTTTTTCAGGAAAAATTCAACTTGGCAACTCATGGAAATTAAAAAGAATTTTTTAGTAGTTTTTCTATTCAAAATTATAACCTTTCATTGCAGTAGTAGTATTGAAATAAATTTTTCTTACACTCTAAGGGAAATTTTATTTTGTTAAAGGCTTTACTGTGTCATAACATTTATCTAAAAGGTATTGGTAATTCTTTTAGCCCAGTAAAACAGTGTTTATAGATTTTCAATAGGAAAAAATAATGGAAAATCAAAAAAAAATGTTATTTTTAAATGACTTTTGGAAAATATATCCCTACTTGAAGTTCATAAGGATACAATGTTAGAAAAGTTCATATTATATAAAACATATTGAAGATTATAATTATTTTAGAATACAACATGAAAAGCTAGACCCACGATAGTGGGTAGAGCGTTTGGAAAATTTCCGTAATACCCCAGCATCTTACTTTAGAAAATGCCTTTAAATATCCATTATAATTTCAATGGGCACGATTTTCTGGAAACGAGATTTAGAGAGAAACAAGATGGTGATGTAAGGAAAAGAGCCAGCTTCCTATCCCAAAATATGTGAATTTCACGCCCCTCAAAACTTAGCTCGGGGTTATCTCTACCTCTAGCTAGCAAAACCAAACTTCGCAGTGTGCTGGCGAAATAAAATATTAAAAAAAACTATCTAATAACCTAAAAATTTGTTTTCTCACACAATTTTTCATTGTTACTCTTCAATGATTTATGTGTTAGTGCTTGCATTTTTTTTCATAGTTCTTGCACATCTAAAACATGCAAGATCCCAAAATTGATCAAATTTTACCAAATAAGGACACCTTTCAAAGCCAACCCCTGCTCCAACTGCTGTTTGGTGTCCTCTTAAGAAAATGCGTCTGAGCAAGACTTCATGCATATTACGTACCAAAGCTACTTACACCCTTACGAAGACTAAATGAAGATGTGAAATTTAAGAGCTAGTTTCTAGAATGAATTTTATTTGTTATTTCCTCCTAGATAATGAGGCATCATGGTTACATTTTGAAGAGTAAATTATCACGCAATAGTTTTATTAAAATCTACCTGAATTCTGTTAAAACGCACTTGAAAATCATGCAAAATGTAAGGGTCTAAACTACATCATTAAATTCACCGAGGCATCGTATCCCCAGTTGCTGGCGAGGGGAGCCGGTCATTGTCGCTTGATGAAAAGATTGGTTTTATTTTCTGCGTTACATATACTTACAACTATTCTCTAAAAAAACTCATTATTAAACTTTCATTACCTTATGATCTATATGTCACGTTTTATAAAACAGTTTTTTCGGGGTATTAAAATAATACGCATGATTTTTAATATGTATTACTTCAAAATTGTAAATGTTGAATATTTTTAATTTTTGAATTGGCATCGCAAACTATAGAATTCAATTTGCCATATCCAATCCATAATTTTTGCCACCCACTGCCCTTTTACTTGAGGTACCTCGGTTTAGTTATTTTGTTCCTTTGACCCTTAAACCCTTAAGTGATCAAAGTTTATTCTAATGTATACGAACCGCAGTCAATTTAATTTATTTTCACATTAATGCGGTGTGAAAAAAAGTTAAGCCTTCCAGGTTCTACTTGTTATTTTTATGAGACAAGCTTATTAGTTTTGTTTTTACATGCGTAATATATCCTATACTATGAACCGTAAAACGAATTGGAATACATGGCGACAGGATATAGGTGCATGTTATGTGTAGGGACCCCTTGGATTGGAATTTACCATTATTTACATCCACAGTAATTCTATCGTACCACATCGCACCATTGTTAATTCCTCTCTTTGAGAATATCTTTCCGTACACTTTTGGCCAACCAGCTTGATTAAGTGTGTATATGGAGGTTTCCGAATTAGGCCCCTAGCAACAGGATTAATTTCCTTGTAAACCGATTTCTGGAAATTCCAGTGTTAATGTGAGCGTGCAAGGTCAATTTTTGTGTGCGTGTCTTGGACTTTTGTATGTGTGGTAGATCACTGGCGAGGGATTATCTTTCCCCGTAAATCACCACGCCAATGTAAATTCCCCTTCCTTTCCCTTACGCAGTGGTGTTAAACCCGCAGTGATAACCCTTTACGGAATTAGGAAAATTATTCATATAGTCAATTAAAATACGCCGTAAGAAGCTCAATTTCTACCTTTCCACTATCACACCGTCTAACATGCATATCCTTTCCTCTCATTATCTCATTGACTATTTCCCGTCTACCGAAAATCTTAAAATTGCCTCTAATTATTTATCAAAATTATGAAGCCTAAACCAAAACAACCAATCAACAAAGAGATTTATCCAAAATTACAGTGCACTTTTCCTGCATTCTATGAATAATTATACATTTTATTGTAACTCTGCCGTGCCTAACTATTCTTCATTTGCATCAATTTCATTTGCTCCATTGTAAATTGCATCTGAAATCTCTGCATTTTAAGCTCATAAAACTTTAATTATCAAAGTTTTTACTCAACCTTCTCTTGCCTGTGACTGAGTCACGTCGTAAACTTTCGCTGCTTCCTTTACTTACCTAAATAATTCTTCTCTCACTGATTAAATTCCTTGCCCATAGACATCCAAGATACTACCAAATTAAGTGAGATATTTTACCTGCTACAATTTCTGTCCTAAATTTACCTTTGCACTATCCTTCCAATGCCTTAAGAATCATAGTTCTTCTGAAATACAGCCTACAATGACTTCAACCTCTTGGCTGAGTAATTAAAAAAAATGACTACTTACTAAGCTCCACCTACTGTCGTTTCTACCGCTTTCTCATGCTTCTATTACGGTGGAGTAGGTCAGAGAATAAGTTCTTATTATTTGCCAATGGCTAAAAACAGTATCAGAACTCTGTGCTACAATTATTTTGAAAACAAATTGTTATTTTTTCTTAAATTCGCCAACGTTGGCTTTCATTTCTTGTCCGATAGTAACTGCACGAAAGATATTTCGATACATCTCCCTGGACGGTAAAGCCAATCCAGTAAAATAGTTGTACCCAACAAATAAATACCAATATAAAATTTTCTGGGTAGTTGTTTTCATCTGTAGAGATATTGTACAACTTCAGACTTTTGAGCCCAAAGCTGCACATATTACCTCAATAGCTAAAATTCAAGCGTTTACTTAACGGAAAATGAAAAATTTTATAAGCCATAAAGGTGCTAAATACCAAACAATTTTTTTGTCATTTTTAAGTTCGTGTAAATGGCTGGTATCGTTGTTGTATAATGGCTTCTATCAAAAACCGTTAGATTATTAGTTAGATACACAAACCTCTTTGTTGAGAATTTCTCACATTCATTCATGTCAAGAATACAATAATAAATGCAAACTATTGTAGCTAACTGACTAACCTTCCTTGAAAATCTTATTACTTCAGTAATAACGTCTCTCTCTTATCTCACATGGTTATTATAGCTTATTCCTTATTTACCTCCTCACATTATGAAACATTTTCACAGAGTCCACTTTGTTTTCCATCAATGCTCTCTTCATCATAATTCTCTAGCTCAATTGATGTGTTAGATAAGTTAATCTTTAGTTTTCTTTGCCTATATTCTTTTTCCCAAAATGGTGTTAATTCCTTTCTATTTACCTCTTTTATTTTCCTAATCATCTGTGTAATTCAAGACTTGCTAATAATATTCGTGATAACCCGTCCCATTTTTTCGTGTTCTACTCCTATTATCCCGGTTTTAAGGACTACCCCTTTTATTCAAAAGTTACTATGCCATTATCATCACATTTCATTATGTGCTGTTTCATAATTTTGCCTTTTTACTTTCAATGATGCTTCGATATTCTACTCTCCCCATTTTCATACTCTTTCTAGTGCTTTTGAGTTTTGTATCGCTTTTAATGGCAACTGAATTATGGCCCGAATATTCATCCCCCTCCAGGAAACTGAGGAGACCAATTACGCCCTTTCTGAACCTGTAGCTAACTTTGCTGTATTCTAATTTATAATTACCTTATATTTATACCGGTATTTTCCATGTTTTCCAGCAATGAGGTTCAAACCAGGTGTAAGCTGTTATCAAGCTTCTTTTGTTGCAAAACTCGTTTGTTTTCTCTTAATGAATCATTTGTAATTCCTAATCAGTACACTCCTACCTAGCTTGCACCTCTTATTTCGCCTACTACTGCTTTTAAATCATGCATAACCTTCAGGTGTTAATTTCTCGGCTCGTCTCCAAGTTTTTCTTCAAGCTGAAAGTACTATCTACTTCTTCCTTCTGGTGGTTTTTTGTCGGTTTTTAAATCTGTATTACCATAAGATTGGTTGAATTTGTTATTATCTAAGCAGTATAATTCAACCAACCACCTTCTTTATGCTCCCTACCCTTCTTACAATTTATTTTTCTGTACAACGGCTACTTCACGATGACTCCTCTCCCCCCACCATAAATCACTTTGTAACTGTCGCTCCAGTAGTCCCCACTATCTATTCATCATCATTTATTATCATGCATCTCTCATCTCTATCTCATCATCTTCATTCATCTCTACCTTACACGGACTTAACCTATCTGTAGTTCCATTCTCCAATTCTGACTTGATATTTACTAACTTCTCTGTACTTTTACTCATCTTAATCCATGTCCTTAGACTTAAAGTGTCGGTCCTCATATGTGCCTACTTTTCCACTGGCGTACACTCAATTGTGCAAGGGTTTCATTTAATGTCGCCATCGTAGACCTCACTTAGCCCGTTTTTTGAAACGACACCCGGTTTAGAAAGGTAATTTTTTTAGTTACTGTCGGTTTGGAACCATCCATATTGTCGTGGGAGAGATCATTAAGGTGATTTTTCATTTACTTCCTCAAAAGTGTTTACAACGTGATACCATCACTTAAATGACCAAACGATTATTATTTTTCTATTTTGAGAAGCCCAAACGTTTTCCAGTATTCCAGATAATCATTATTTGTATAAAAGTGACTTTAATTGCATACACTTTTTTAAAGTCTACTATAATTTAAATATAATTTGCGAAATCACTAAGGTCATAAGTTGCATTTTACAAACGGCAAACGTAGTATTGTGAATCGATCGGGAAAGGTGAAGGGAACACGTGATTCAATCGCATTTATAAGAAAATTAGCGTAAACAATATTATGCATAAGGAATATAGAATATAATCAGGATGTATTTGGGTGCTTCATGAATTTCGAGAAGGCGTTCTACAGAGTAGATTGGATGGAGCTGATGGAAGTATTGCTTACTATAGAAGTAGACTATGCGGATAGGTGTCATATTGGAAACCTGAATATGAATCAGACGGAAGAGGGAGGATCAAGTTGAACAGTCAGGCAGGAAGATAGGGCAGAGAAGTGAGAATGTTGCCTTTTATCGGCAGTGCTTTTAACTTAGGTATATGCTGAAAAAATGTTAAGGCATTCACTGTAAAGGCTTCAGTATGGAATAATTAGGGAGAGCGAGGTGATTATCTCAGTTAGTTTTGCAGATTATCAATCAATATTTAGATATGCAGCTAAGGGATAGTTGTGTGCTTAACAAGGTATGTGAATAGCATTCACTATAAAACCAAAGAAATTAAGGCTTTTATTAAGTAGAATCAAAATGTATGGGAATTAGCATAATATTCTATAGGAATGAACTAGGGTTCGTGGATAATCCACTTATTTGGGTCATATGTTGGAGGAAATTTGGCTCAGCATTAAAAAAAACCGAGGAGAAGAATAGTCTTGGCAAAAGAAGAATTTGGAAAACGAAAGAAAATAGAGGGCAGGTACACTAAGTGAAGATGTACAGAAAATATAAGTGGAGACAAATATGGAGTGTAGCAATGCATTAAAAGTGTTGTCTTTGAGGCAAGAAGATGGAAATAGTTTGGAAAGGGCATTTGAAGTGAAAGCCCGTGTCCGTGTTAATTACTGCTGACAGCTATTATGATTTCAGAGGTTGTCAATTTATATTGACTTTTGCTCTGTGACAGCCTTCTTCTTCCTCCCATTTTCCTGTGGCCTACAATGTCACTCCATTGAGAACGAACGTCTTCAGGTCTTTTATTCTTATCTCTGATATTCTTTTTGCAGAATAGCTATAGTTTTTTGGGTGTCATTTCCATCGTTTAATTATTAATATAAATGGACGCCATATTTTTAATTACCGTCTTAATTGTTGTTATTCCTGTTATTTTATGCGGCATTACTCGTTGTATATATTTATGTATTAAAGATCAATCTAAGGCAATCCCTTTCTTTGATTTCAATTTTGGCAAGTGTTTTACTACTACTCATGTTAGACCAGCCCAGGCTGGCGCGTCATAGAGTATTGTTGGCATAATAAACGTTTCATATATCTTTATTTTGATTTATTTTGATGTGACTTTATTTTTTAATATCGGGTAATCGAAATTGCTCTCACTCCAATTGCCTTCCCCACAACCCCCTCAATATGTTTATCCAAGCTTAATTTACTCTCTGTTGTAACCCCGAGTTATGTGGCTTCATCTGCCCCATCTATTGGCTGACTTTTAACTGTAATGAACTCAAACAGGGGTGTATAGTGGTAAATGTAACAGTCTGTGCTTTCTTGCTGTTTACATTAATGTCTGGTTACGGAAATTAATAAATAAAATAAATAGAATACAGTTTAAAGTAGGAGGAAAACGATTAGTTACGAAGTTTTTAGCAAGGCGAGGAAAGAGTGATATTTTCTAGGTGAAATTCAAATTTGCTTGGGAAATGAGCGAAGGAGATATTGAGAGGAAATGTACTCAAAGGACGGAAAAATATAATGCAAACTGGATAAAAGATAGACATTTATATTAACATACTTTTCAGGCTCCATCTTTACTCTATATCGGTAACTTTGGTTTTAATAGGGAATTAAACTTAGGTTCAAGAAATATTTTTCTACACCCGTATGGGCAACGGTGTATAAATTTAAGCGTATTTGAAGAAAAGTTAAATTTTAGCAGTCCTTTTTTATATATATATTGGCTTCAAAATACTATATTCTCATCCCATCACTAACACAAAATATGCTGTCAATACGATTCTGCTCAAATCCACAGGAAGACGTTTATATTATCTTCATTTATTTTTCTTCAGTTTTTTCATCATTTCTGTTGATATCGAATTGATTTAACATAATTTTATGTAAGTTAGTGAGGACTAGATTAATGGCCTCAGGTTAACTGGACCTTTAAATTTATGCACACCTCTACAAGCTACAAATGCATTTTTATGGACTTCAAAAAACATATACTAATATGTTTTCAACCTAATTAATTGGTGTAAAAATGTATAAGTACATTTTCATGTGTACTTATCGAGCTTTATTGAACTAATTACGGTGAAATTCTACCGTGCAGAGCCTGTGGTTAATTTTACTACGAAAAAATGAAAATTTTGTATTTCTCTTAGAAATGTGGCGCAATTAAGGAGTGCGTAACGTATGTACATCTCACCCTTATTCATTCAGGGAAGGTGAAATGAAAAATACCCGAGTTTAGATTCTAACAAAAAATTTATTGCCTTTTACTACTTTCTACCATATTATTATCTGATTATTTCACTTCTTCCATATTTTTATGTTATTACACACATAATCTTCAGATCCTGGAACCTCAACTGTTACTTATCTTTAGAGTATCTTGTACCTCTCATGACTTTATTGTCTGCCTCTTATTTTCAAGCCATTATTCTTACATCAAAAAACAGTTTGGTGACTCTAATCATATCCATTCTCTCAACATGACCAAAATAGCGAAAAACACCTCTTTCATAATTATCTAATTCCCTTATAATAATCTAATTCCCTTGCATCCATCCCTTCATAATAATCTAATTCCCTTGCATCCAACCAAAAAACAGCGTTATTTCACCTATCGTTGAACAGTTTCAGAACACTAATATTTACCAAATAAAATTATTAGGTACCCTTTTCCCAAAATTTTTTGTTGTAATTTATGATTAATCGGCATAAGACTCTTTCACGGAAAAGAAATAACGTTCCTCCTGATTATTACAATCTATTGCATAAAAATTATTTTATTTTCTAAAAGATAATTCTGTGTATTTACTTGGCAGCATTATGAATGTTTATTTGCCTTTATTTCACTCTACTTTCGTATAGTTTTTTTTTAGTTCTTGCCTTCTAAGCAGGTTTCTGATGTATGGGTATGGTGACGAATTGATAAAATGAGTAGGACAGAGAGAAAAATCAGCGGAGACTTCAAAAAAATGATGGGATAAGAGAGGAAGTTGGTGTAAAATTTGGAAAACGAAGACTATGGAGGGAGAATGTTATAAAATGGAGAAAGAGGAAGACTCTAGGGTTGATAGATGGCATAAAAGCAGGTCAAAGGTACGAGGAACGGAAGCTGGAAATAATTATAGGGCACACAATAATGGTAGTCTACACAAAACGTCGTTTTTATGGGCATTTTAAATCCCAACTTTGGTATTAATATTACCAAAGAATGAAACTATATTTTGTATACTGTATCCAAAATATTTTTAACAATGATCCGTCTCCATTTACAAGCGTGGTTTCACAATAACTTCAGTTGTTTTTTTTCTTATTTCGTTTATCCGTATTGACTCTCAAAGGTTCAATAAATTTATTCCGTTGCATCACTTACACTTCCATGTGTTTTCCTCCGTTCCTTTCTCCTAATAATTTAATCATAAATCTAGCGCATTCCATGCTACCACTTTAATCAGTGATCCTGATCATCCCGAATCATATTTCTCCAATGCTGACTTAAAAAATCCCTATGTAGCCTGGAAACGCCGTACGTCACATATGATTTTATGGCAGAGTTGCAACCTCCTATATTCATTCATGGCCTGCATACATTTCACTATTTCGGCTGCTAGAAAACCTTTGCTAGAACATTTTTAGCTTATAGTTATTTTTGACAGCTCTTCTGTACATTGTGTTCATTATAAAGTATTTGGCAGTTAGGCACAAGAAAGTAGCAAAATATATACATAATATTTTTTTTTAATTTCTGGCAACGAAGACGGTGGCGCATTATCAGTGGTAGTTGACACGCTTTTACGGATCTAAGCGAGCCAACTCTTTGCTCAGGAACGACGAAACAGTCGTCATTATTCGTCAGTTTATTTATTATTCCATATGTTAATATGCAGTAAAAAAATATTCATCTGCCTATTACGTGGACGATATCGATATTGAGAGGTGCGTAATTAAGGCTTCCCATATGTAGCGAGTATTTCAAGCGTCTCTTAATATTAATTAGTAAAAATATACGAGGCAACCACATCCTAGCCATCACTTTTTGTATCACATTTGTGTCGGAATTAATTTAGGTCTTCGACCAGTCTACTATTATTCCAAATGGCTGCTAAAATCTAAGAAAATATATCGTTATGATGAGCGTATTCGTTCAATAGCTGTTTGTACAAAGAATATTTTCATGCTCCTAATCCAAATGACTTCGTTTTTTATCATTGCGGATTCACGACGATGAAATAATCAACCCATGCCCAATATAATTCATCTAATATATTCATCTTTTTGCAAGAGCTCTATATTGTTTTAGTTTGTGGTCGTATCTATTGTATCGTGTAAACTTTTCCCGTCTGTATTTTAACCTTCTCATCATATTGATTTACCCACTTCCATAGGTTTTTTTGTTTCTCACATTACTGTTTTCAATTTTCTCAACCATTACTTTATTTAAGGGGTCTGGTCTATGGCAAGTCATATTGACCATTGGTCACACCTCATAAAACTTTTTAATCTTAACGTTTCCATCAGCCCTGAGGTATTTCATATATTTCACACCGATGCATAGCTTCTTTTGAATCATCCTAGATCACTAAAAATGAGATACTACAAAAGGTATTTTATTATCCACGGTATCCAAGAGCTACATGCTCTCCTTCCAAATTCTTTTCAGTTTTGTGAATTAATCATGCTGACTGCTCATTCATTGGCAATACTGAGTTCCCTTTACCTATCCCTTATATAATATCCGCATCTCAACACAGTTTGCACTACCCTAAATTGCCTTTATTCTTTATAGATATTTTCTGTTATTTATTTCGTCTAAATTATGATGAATATTTCGCTCAATTTTGGTTCAATTTTGGAGAAAAAATCTTGCGTCGTTTCAAACATTTTAATACTGCGTCATAATTTTCCATTTAAAGTAAATCTGAAAGGTGTTGATAGAAATTAATCATTGAACGCCATCTAGATAAATCACAGTGGTTTTAGTTCTCTATTATTTTTAAATGTTGAGAAGTAGGCCATTTAAGGTTAACGCTTGGGTGAGTCTATGAATTATTGAAATTCATTTCTATCAGATAATGTTGAATATCTATGAAATTTTGGAAAACTTGTCGAGAAAGATATTAAATTGCCGAAGAAGAAAAGTTTATTTGGCTCGAAAACAAATTATGTACGTTAATTAACTTTTATTGGCACGTACGACTTACATAAATCTGAGTAAGTTATTTTCACCACGTCAACATTTGGTCCACTGACTCTCAGTTACGTCAGTGAACATTTATGCGTCGTTCTTCAGACGTCGATGCGTGTTTAAATGCCATTATTTTCAGCATTTCATCAACTTCTAACAAGACTCATTGTTTTCTTTATATTAAGTAAAAATTATAGT
>LYUA01000552.1:688348-701069 GCA_002093875.1 Calopteryx splendens | reverse complement strand
AAAAATAATTGAGGTGGTTTCCCGTTGCCTTCCTCAATAGTGTTTTTAACTTGACAACATCACTTAAATCCTCACGCCTTTGCAGACGCCTTTACGGCTTCCTCTCTGAGTAACAGACGCTGCGTGGACTACCTTTCGTCTGGCGCCTACCCTTCAACCTCTCTGGCATGGGTGACCCTACCAGGAGGAATTTCCATGCTCCTGCCAGCACTGCTCTAGGGTTTATCAGAACATGCAAGCCCTCCCACAACGTCAACGTTGTAGTCCATGAGGAGGGGCATACCATCATATAATAAATGTGGCTGTTTTGGTCATCCGCGACACAAATTCTCCGCTGAAATTGCTTAAATTTCTACTAGGGTGATTGTTGATGGTGATAAAGGCATTCGATCCAAGCATTAAATAAAATATCAATATTTAATTCTTGAAGGGAAATAAAAGGATGGACAAAATTGGGAGAGAAATAGTCTTCCTCTCTTACACTCCTTAGAGTTCCATTATTACTCCCCTTCCAAAGCGCGTTTTGATACATACTCGATTAGATCATTTCAGCTGTCCAATCTGAAATTTACTGTTGTTCCCTCAAAAACTGCATGCTAAATCAGAAAAGAGACTATCCCATTTATTAAATACAATCACTGATCAAATTTTACGAAAACGCATGCTGGTATTTTAACCTAACCGTTAAATGTCCACTCACCATACTCCGTTTTTGGGAATGTGCAGAGTGGGCAGGCATGTAAAATTTAAAAAAAATAATATTTTTCTTACAGCCTTTCGCCACAAAAATACTCCACTCAGTAAAATCACTGATGCTTAATTTTTTAACCGCGGTTATAGCATTCGCTTTCAGCATCAAGTAAATATATATTGGTCGAAGGGTAATCGAACGTAAATTAATAAAAAAATAGCAAGAGAAATCTTCTTCCTTTCATTTCGCTCCTACCTTTCCATTATGAGCCATCTCCCCACAAATGCGTGTTATGAAACCATACTCGATTAGATGATTTTAACTTTCCAATATGCAAGTCGTGTTTCGATGCTCCAACCTGACTACTCAATCAGAACTGAGACAGCCAGCCCCAACTTTTATATGCATCACTCACTGCCAGTAACCTTTTTGTTAGAATTATCACGCCTTTTTATCCCGATATATGTATCCAGCCATCTTTCAAAAAATCCTACCAAGATAATGGTACAAATTCTTTCCAAGGTATAGGCATAAAAAGTTGGTTCAATTCTTTCTCCTTCCAAACTCGCCATCATATCGTCTTTCAACCAATTATACCCTTAATTTTATTCTTTTTGTAGTCTCACGTAAGCTACTCCGGGTACCTATAGATCTGTGTAGCTCTCAGTCAGCAATATTGCATCGTCAGCATATTCGGGGACACGTACTTTTGCATCATCAATCATACACCTGCCTTGTCCATTAATCCATCTTTTACACGTTTATCCATAAAAACATTGAGCGTCTATGATAATATTTCTAATTCTTCATTTCAAACCAGTTCCTCAATGTCCCATTCACTCTTACGCTAGCCGTATTATTTTCAAACATCACTTTTGATCATTGAAGAATTGTTTATAAATTCCTTATTCTATCAAACTGTTCCACAGCTCTCCTCTATTTACCTTATCGTAGGCATTCTCCAAATAAAAATGCATAGTACCTATACTTACTGTTTCAAGCACTTGCTGAGGCGCAAATATGACCCGACGTTCTTGCGATTTTAAATATAGTAATTTAAGGCTGCCTTCATCCTCATGAACTCATGAGAAAAAATTAAGTAAAAGATGGAAGGTGCCAAAGGTCAGTGCCATTAGTTCAGATGATGTGACGTAGCTGCTCAGGGAGCCAAAGCACTTGTACATAAACACAGTGCCACTCAAGATCCACCTCCGTGATGACATGAGAATAGGTTTAGTACTGCTTCTTCATGGAAAACTCTTCAGAGCTGCAGTTGTCAACCTTTTCGAAGAAGTGTGTGCCTGCTTACCCGGTGATAATATTTAGTTCAATTTTCCAGCTTTTTATGTATCTTATTATTTACTCGTCAAATGATTTATCATCATCAAATGCTTCTTATTCTTGTTCTACTATGCAAAGAGTATTGTATTCAATTCAAGTCCCTGTTTGGAGACAAACGGTAAAGGGCACACAAGTTTATTACTTCCCCTCAGGGTCTGCTACCCTTAATATTGTAATCTAATTAAGGAACAGGATTCGAATTAATCATCTATCTCTCCTTTCTTCTCTTATATTCTGTCATACTTTTACAATAATTTTCCACTCCAGTGGTCTTCTCTAAATTTACAAAGAATGCAGACGAATTCATTAAGTACGAAGCTAAATTTCTATCATTGTATCGTTATTCCTCTGAGGTCAAGTATGCCCCTCGTCTTAAGATGAATTGTCTTCTCCCATTTACCCCATTACATTGATGACTCTTAGCATAACTTCCTCTGCGCACGGAATTTTATTTCCTATGTTAACAATCTCTTTTCCATTTCATATGATAAATCCATTCACGACAACGAGAGTATAAATACTCTTTATGATGTGACCTGAATCTGAATGTGAATCATCAGGTCATCACATCTTTGTGATTTGATGACCTGATGATGACGTTGTATCGTAGAAACCTGGTCGTAAAATAAATACTTTTTTTGTAGAAAAACTAAGTGTTCACTATTCATTATGAATCGTTTCCACAAATTGACGCCTGAGACAATTCATTTTATTCTTTATTCTATTTTATCACCAACTATAGTGAAATTAGACAGGATTCTCTATTACAACCCCCATGATCTTTTTTTATTTACCTTTGTGATTTTCATTCGCGGTAATTATATTTCCGCCCCCATTCACAAATTATTCATTCTTATATAAATACGTATACACTTTCCTAATTATATGAAAAAGTTTAAAACAATATTTTTCCTCATTATTTACAATATATTTCTCCTAAGAATTTTATATTTTCTGTTAACTATTTCACTCATTTCTCCACATCTCTGTGTGTTTTCGAGTCATAGACTATTTTTTTCACAACTTTTCTTTCGATATTTAAGCTTTTGTCACTATGCATTATTAAATCCCTTAACATTCATCTCCCTAAAGCCGTCTTCATATTCCTCAATTTTAATTTCTTTTCTGTTTTTCAAAATATAAGTTAAATAATTCGCCCAACGAGTGATAAATACATTTTTGTCCTACGATAAAATTGAACTAAATTTATTGTTAATGCAAGAAAAATTTTCATTGTTCTTAATGATCACTAACCTACCTGTGGTCATTACTACCAATCACTTACACATTTGCGTGACTTTATTTCTGCATACCAATAGGTATAATGCAATAATTCTAAATACACTCCAGCAGTCTCTCATTTATCCCAGAATGTAAAATCTCTAAACTTATTTATAGCATTCATACCTTTCACTGTTTTACCCGTTTCTTAAACCGGTTCATCTTTTCTCAAAATCATTCTCCATTTCATTTTCTATTTCCATAAGTACTTTCCTTTATCTCTCGATTTCTTTCATTATGGACGAATTTATTCTCATTAGGAATATCTGAAAACTCTGTGAAACTATGTAGTTATTCCTTCATATACGTAAATGTAAATGCGAATGAATTACCTGTCGGTAATTGAATGGCTCAATCCGATTAATATAAACGCAATTAGTTCTTCAGTGTATTAATGAACGATCAGCATTTGCAAGCAAGTGTAAATGTTCAACTTTGTCATCTTCAACCTATAACCCTTCAGGTCTATTTATTCCAATTCACCATTAATTTGAAAAATTTTAATTATTTAACGATTTCTTCCCTTTTTGCTTTTTTTAAGTTACCAATGAAATTGATTGGTAACCATTTTTAGAAAGTCCAAATTATTTGCAAAGGTTTTGAAAATTTTAAACACGAAATCCGGGGGGCCGTCACTAAGTTCTAAGGAATGACTTGACTTGCGTCTCTACTCCGCGCTAATCTGCCAGCCTGGAGTCTCTCTCATTTATTCACTTATCTATTATTTCCTAGGAAGGACTCCAATGCCGAACGCCACTACCACCCGCTCCGTTGCCACGGAGAGAGAAGCGGTGCCTTCCCATCACCACGAAAGCGCTGCCGTCCGGTTTTCCTTCCCACCGCATCGGAAATGTAATTAATACAAGATGAACCGTAAATAATACACCATTTTAATGTGCAAGGCATGGCCCTTCTATTTAATAATTTTGATTTCCCTGAAACTTTAATCATTTTACCCTAATTTATCTGAATTTTAGTATTATATGAGCAGAAAATTGTCACACGTTACTGCTAATAGACCTACCTACATTCTCTGATTGCCTTAATTTGAAACGCCTATGGCTTTAGTTTTAGATTCTTAACTGCTAAATGCTGGGCTCTGGTTGATACCATACTTCAAGAGTTTCTGAAATTAGTGAATATGTTTGCTGAAACTTTGTATTTACAAATACCTATACATTAGGTATCCGATTTTTACCGGTCCGGAAGTACATTTTAGCATGCTGTAGTGCTGCTGAAAATAAGTTATATGTTTTCAATGAAAAGAATTATTGCTCAAGATTAAAATATATTATATAAAATCACATAAGTAAGTTATAAAATAGAAATATGGTAGGTAATCAAATCTGATAATGATAATGCCTTTGTTTGAGTATATGCGTGTTTTTTTATCATTATCCTACCAATTTTACGACGCAGCATTTGCTAAGGTCAACCAATAAAGAAAGTATTAATTATCGATGTCAAATACCCAAGGTGGTGCTTGGTGAAGCTTGGTGAAGTCATTATGAACCACGTGAAGAATTTGAATGCCAGTATTTTTGCTAGAAACATCTCCGTCGTGGTGTATGGAGCCAACAATTTTCGCGGGAAATTAAGTATATGGAGAAAGCTGGTCTCCAATTACTGCAGGAAAGAAAACTGATGTGAAGTCAGCAGTGACGAGAAAAGGTAGGGTTTAAGGAAGTGGCGGGAATAAGTTGGAGGATGAAGGAAAACAATAATGCGCAGGGCAGGATAAGAAAGGAAAGAGGTAGGTAGGAAGGAAGAGCTGTGGGGAGGAGGCAGTGACATATTGTAGGGATGAGTTTTAGCGAGAGGGTGTGAGAAGAGAGATGGGAGGTCCTCGGTGTAAATGGATACCCATCCAACTTTCCTCGGCACTTTTATCCTATCCCTCCCGTCTCTGTGAATTCTTCCCCCCTGTAACAACCTCTTTCCACCCTCCCATCTCTTACCCCTCCCGGCTTCCTCCATTTTTCATTCCCATCCCCCCTTCCAATTTCCTCCCAACGCTGTACCCCCTACATCCTCCCTCTATACACCTCACCTCCCGGCCCCCTTGATTAAGCATCAGTCCGCTCCGCTATCTTTGCGAATCTTCGAGTGCGTATCTCAGGTTTCCATGGATCCCAGACCGCCTCGCCGCAGACTCCCCTCCTTCTTATCTCGCGCCTCCATTCATCTACTCGCATCCCCACCACCAACAACATGCTTACCACCATCTTCTCCCTTTCTTCTCCTTCTTTCTGCCTCTCTTTCTCTCTTACACCTCCTTTCTCTCCCTTCATTCAACACATAGCATTTTCTATATCATTTTCCCCCAGTAGTGACTGTCAATATGATCAGAACAAAGATGATCAGGGTGGTTAAATACGCCGAGGGAAATCTTTTTTTAGTAGAATTTGTTAAGAATTCCGTTTTTTTTATGTTTTGCTATAATCTGGATCATGTATCTCTTTGAGTTTTCTTTCCTTGGAAAAAATGTTCCGTACTTGAAGTGTTGAGCTTAACAAATGTCTTTCTCCGTTTCGAACAATTATTTTTTAGGGTTCAGCACGTAAAAAAAACGAAACTGCTTTCTCACGCAAATATTTTGATTGCTATTGGCAACTTAACTACTCATAATGCCGATTGATTTAGGAGGTTGCTTTGAAGAGAAATTTATTTTAACTTTCAACTAATATGCACAGGTAACTCTATAAAAAGGGAAATATAATCAGGGATAAAGAAACATGTATTCAATTTTCGAAACAGAAAAATAGTGAATAGGCATTGCTGTTAATAAGATCATGGGCAATTTCCTTCTCGTGCTAAAAATCTGGACGATATTTTGCGAGACCGCCCATGGCCTAAGGCGTAGGAATTGTGAGAAATTACCTTAGGGGGACTAAATTACTGTTTGTGGTCACTAGTGAGGTTACTTTGGGATGGAAAAATAGAAAACTCTTAAAAACCATGCCAATAATTATATCGTGTGAACCTATGATCCGACTACCAGTAACTCTCATCGGTAAAGGAGAGCACAGTTTTGGGAGATCCGCTCGAAATTATAATTTTAACGAGAACCATTCCGTATTTGTTTGAACATGGCAAGTATTTCATCAAACTTATATAATAGGCATTCATCATCACTGAAAATGCCATAAACCGTTCCTATATTTGCATAATATCCCCTCGTGAGGAGCATTATTTATCAGAACATGAATTCCCTCCATAATGCCTACGGAGAACTAGGAAATTTTGCCGCTTAGGCTCCAAGCTAGTTATGCATGAGTTCCTGAGTAGTTGAGGAATCAAGGGCATTCGCAAGTACTAGTGATGGGGTACCAAAAACAAAGGTGCGGATTCTTATATCGCCTCCCGAAAGTCTTCTAAATATTTCAGCCAGTTGCAGATTGACGGCGGCGTCAACGGCCACTTTGAGTTCAAACACCCCGAAGAAGGGAGTTCGGTGCTTCCCTCAGTCTACACTCCATTGAAATTATCTTTTCAAGAGTGAGCCTCCGGCATGTCTATTCATGTAGACCGTTAGTTACTAAGCTGGGTTGCGTGCACGTCCTGCGTGTTCGAGAGAGCCCTTCTGGGGGGTGCGGGATGTACTGAAACTTAAAAAGGAATTACCTCGTTTGTGCCCTACATGTCCCGGCTCTTAGGCACCAACATCACAACCTATCTCCAAGTATCATTTGTGTGCGAAAACATTTTTGGTTAGAATTAAGTATTCCAGCTGTTAAATTCAACGAGCGCTGTAATTTAGAACCAAATGTGCTCGTTTTTCTTTTTAATTGTTACCACCAATAGAATCGCTTGGAATAAAGATATTACCAGGAAGTAAAACGAGCTGTAGAAAGGATATTTTTGGATTAATCGGAATTTATGTGTTTATCAAGAAATTTTACATCAATCCATTATGCATCAAAAGAATTTATAAATGGACCTCTAAGAAATCTGAGCTTGAAATCTCTGAAAAAATGCTCCCCCATGATTGTGTGATGCAATAGCGAATTCAGTTTTAATGCGGACGGCAGCAAGGTAACATTCTTGTTTGTACTTTCTAGGCATAATTATTTTCTTCAATTTGTCCGTATTTATTCCAATCAATCATCAACGAGGCTAATGATATTAGCTGAGAACCAAGTTTTAATTCGTAGCAACTGTGGATGGAGAAATAACATCATTTGTAAGACTTCGTTAATAAACCTAAGGGTATAATCAGATATTCGTAAATTAATTTTACTTTAAAAGAATTACCTTCAGTTAAAATTCTCTGGTTAATGGCAGTTATTATCGTATTAGGATTAGTGAAGTTTTCAAATAATAAATGTTAATCTTGAGGTAAAAAATGCTCCAAAAATATACCTATCTTTAGTATGGAACAATTTAATTTATCTTGTTGAAAATTTCGTCAAAGAGTTAGCTCAGTTTGTGAGGCATTCAAAATACAGAAAAATGTAATTATTTTTCTTAACCAACAATGTATACGGTTAACAGTAATATTGGGTAATAGACGCTTATTCAAAATATTTTCTCAATCTCTCTTAAAACTACATTTACTTCAACTGCTTCTACAGAATACTTAGCATGATTCTTTTAGGGAGTGGAACAGAAGTTAGAAGAATTAGTCCTTCCGCCTTGGTATGATTCTCAATGAAGAGATTTTTTGCCAACGATTGCACTTTCATTTATTTTTCATGCGCTAGTTCTTTTTACGCCAACCGAATGGTAATTAAGCCTTCTTGGTTAAATTCTTGCATTATTATTGCCTGAAGTGAGTCCGAAATTCTCCAAGCTTATTTGACGTGGTTCGATCTAAGGAAAAATTTGTTTTTTTTATATTTTCCCGTCCCTATATTTTTTCACTTACTCTTTTTGAAGTTTCATAAGTGATTTTTTTTCATTGTACCACTGCATTTCCTACAGTAGTATTTTGTCACGCTGTTATTAATTTAGAGGTTAATCCTGAGTATATTAGATGCTCAAAAACATTAGTCATGAATTTCCCTCAGCATATAAAAGCTAAATAATGTACTCGGCAACGCAATACCTACTCTACAAAATTCATTGATGGTAGATAGCCATTTACGGCATTCATACTTACAGGTGTTAATTGTTTAAAACTAACGTTTTCTTCAATAAATGTTAAATATTACGTATATTTTACTATTTAGTGCTAACCCGATTCTTGCACCACACTGATTCTACTGGTTTCCCCCGATACCTTTCCCATTAATCTACATCTATGGAATAATATCAATATCTGCATCCTCGGTACAATAAATTAATGAAAAAATGTGTAAATGGACAATCTAATAGCCTACGTACCTGCAATATTGGCAATTCTATCAGTCTCTATAGTATACTCAATTGTACTTTTTGTTCCCAAACTTCTCTGAAGTCCGTGGCAATGCGAAGCAACAGTTATCATGTAATATACTAAAAAATATGTATTTTTTCTTCAAATTCGTAACTTTAGTAATGATCCCGTGGTCGTAGAACAGAAATATAATGCTCACTGAATATCAAATAGAATTTTGAGTGAATTCCTTCACTTACTTTGGCAAAGATTGCAGCCTTCCTCATAGGACGAGCATTATTCGTCTCATTGAGTCGTATCTCGAAGAATCGTCAATTCCGATAAATATTCATCAAATTTCAAGGTACCAAGAAACCATTGACCACGGACACAACCGTTGGTCTCTTGAAGTTGGCTGGCATATTAAGGCGTGACGGGAGAACCCTATTGTAAAAAATGCGAAATAGAACAATATTCTACTACACATTTCAAGCTTGAAAATATTAATTTTAGACTCTACTTAAGAAAAATGTATATTATACTGCTTAGCATATGCAAGTGTTTATATAGTAAATGGCAAGAAGAAGGTCCTGGAGATTAAAACTACAATAGCACAATGAATAGGGTTGATGTGTGTATGTAATCGATCAAACATCCAAGAAGTACAGTGGGCTTACGACGGTGTAATATGCATTCACTTTATCGTGTTCTCATTTCAGCAAGAGTGAATGAATTTGCTTGATAGTATACTGAAAGTAGCAGAGAATAATATTTAGGGAAGGAAATTTCTCAAGCAACTGGCCGTAGTGCTTACTTCCAAGTACTTGACTACCCTGTTACTTCAGAGCTGCTGCAGTTTCGTGAGATAATTCATCCCCTATTCCATTGATAGAAATTTCAGTTATGGCGTGAAAAAATTCCAAGAGCAATCAAAGTACATGCAAGAACTCTAAGAAGCATATTTGTTTAAAATACCAAAGAACTGAGTTTTCGTGCAGATACGTATAATTTGCAATATTAAAAAATATATGTGTAGTTAGATTTTTTTTCTTTTGACCCATAATGCATGAAATATTTTTATAAATAAAGTCATTCTCACTAATCCCTCCTGAGTAATTTAAAGTAATTTAAAACATGAATAATAAATGTTGATGACAAGTTTCATTTTCCTGCAGATATTCTGCACGTGTAACTTCCAAAATATTGAGTTTACCAGAATATTCTTCATATTTCAAAATTATTTCGATGATTTTCGTATAAAATGTTCATGTATTTTTAAAAAAATTATGTTATCAACATAGTTTAACAAAACAATGAGAATAGGATAAACATGAAAAATAATTAAGTTATAGCTAAAAGAGTCAAATTGGCGCATCCGGCAGATTCTGATATTTCTATCGGTAATAAATCAGTATATAATACGAACATTATTACAGTTAATCAATTAATATTGATGTAATATCTGTAATATGTGTCAATTAAGATTTTTGTGGAAAAAATAAAAACCTTCTGCAAAATGAAAAATATTGTCAATAATGACGTGGGCACCATAAACTGGTCCTTGAAAACATCTTCTCCACTTATACGCTTGTCAATAAGCAGTCATGGTATATGAATGATAATAATCCCAAGCTTGGTCATATACAGCTCACCACTGTTAATTTTATCTTATAGCTTCTTCAATTTAATTAATGCATATTTTTGGGACCTTCCTCAGCAGTTATTCCTGTTCAATTTTTCTCGGCCATTCTCTTAATCAAGCCTTAGTGACCCGAAAAATATGTCCGATAAGTTTTTTTTCTTCAGTTCTGAAATTCCATTAACTTTCAATGGAAAAATATTCCATTTTGCTCAAAATCTTATTCTTTCATTAACTTTATTGTAAAATATTCGACACCCCTTCAACCACTCAAACAATGTTTTGCATTGACATAAAGCATTTTGATAGGAAAATACACAATACCTAACACGAAATACAAAATGTTTTATATTATACTACCACAAGGAATTTGAGCGTACTATAGGACAATTAGTTT
The DNA here is from genome assembly GCA_002093875.1 of Calopteryx splendens. Taxonomy (NCBI): domain Eukaryota; kingdom Metazoa; phylum Arthropoda; class Insecta; order Odonata; family Calopterygidae; genus Calopteryx; species Calopteryx splendens. The sequence goes on along the minus strand of LYUA01000552.1, from coordinate 690,424 downwards.
GATTTCACACGTGATAAAGATAGTACTGAGGATCATCATTAAGAAAATGGAGAAGAAAGCTGACGATTGCTTAGGAGAATATCAGTTTGGGTTAAGGAAATATAGAGGTGCACGTGACGCAATAGTAGCAATGAGGAGTAACTATCTTTCCTTATATCTCATATTAATCCTATATAAACAGACGTTAGTAGATTTCGAGTGTAATAGGGTAAACTAGGAACACCTAATGAAGGTATTGCAGAAGATAGAAGTAGACTGGGGGAATAGGCGACATATTCGAAATCTGTACATGTCTCAGGCTGCACAGGCGAGGGTAGCGGATGGAGAAACAGCGTGGGCAGTAGTTGGGGGCAAGACAGGGTTGTCCGTTATCACCAGGGCTTTTCAACTTAAACTTGGAGAAAATGGAAAGAGAGCCATGGGAAGAACTAGGGTTAGGAGTAAAAGTAGGTGGGAAACTTATCAAATCAGTAAGAGTTTAGGCGATAAAGATTTAGTTAGTCAATCAGCCAAAGGGTTGCACTTATGCTGAGTTCATTATAGAGCCAGTGTGATAGGTATGACATGAAAATAAATTAGAAAAAAATGAAGTTCTTAAGACATTGGTAACTATAGATTCGCAATAAAGGGCAGGCACAAACTTGAGCAAGTCTACCAGTATAGCTATTTAGGCAGTGATTTCGACGAAAGTGGGTTATGTGTCAAGGATATTAGAAAAATAATTACATTAAGTAAGGAAGATTTTACTGGGCGATAATTTATGACAAGGATCTTAGGTAAGGATATAAAGAGAAGGATGGTGAATACATGGATATTCAGTGTATTTTTGTGTGCCTCGGACACTTGATTGCAGAGGCAAGATGAAAAGTGGTGACTGTAGGCATTTGAGATATTGGTGTGGAGAGGAATGGAAAATGTGAACAGGTTCATTACCATGATAATAATTATAGTACTAGTACCGTAGTCATTAATGTAATTATAAGTGTGTAATACCTAAATTTTTAAATAGTAGAATAGGGTTTTGTCTTGTAAAAATACGGAGAAATTACAAATTTCGATTACAGTAAGCATCCTTTCCGAGCATCGTTTATTGAAGTACTCAGCCATCGCTATAACATTTGAACATATCTTGTCAAATGCATTCTAGAAAAACCGGCCGCAAATAATTCGTCCACTTCTTTTTAGTCCAAAGCGTCAGTAAATTGTCCAGGTGGATTATACTGCTTTCATAAAACGTTTTTTACTCTATTTCCCAGTCACGGTGTATTACCCTCAATCTTTTTACACCCCCAGCCATCCACACACGCATACAAAACATCCTTTTCACTAGAAGGTCCAATTTTAACGTCTCTCAATCCGGTGTGCTCACTGTCCAGTTTCCTTCCCTAAGGAGATTCCTAGTTCACTCAAATACCATAAAATAACAGGGGGGACTCAAATTCTCCGGGGTGGGAGGTTTTTCACCTCTACTGACTTCAATAAACGGAGGAAAATATCATATTCAGAAAAATGCAGAGCAAAACTTCGAGAGAATTTCCGTTTGCCAGGTGAGAAATATTTTTGATAAAATTATTTTTTTATTACTTTAAAAATTAAAAATGAAGTAAAATATAGTAATGAATTTGTTAAATAAAAATCAGGACCAGGAATAAGGCATATAAGGCATAAGGAAAAGAAATTAATGCTATTTTTGCCTTGAACATCATTACCATCAATAATAAGACAGGTTATAGCGAAAGCGTTTTCTTTCTTCATAATGCTTAACCCTCCCCATAGACTACAACCTTGACATGGTGGGAGGGCTTGCGTGCTTTGATGACCCCCTAGAGTAGTGCTGATGGGAGCATGAAATTTTCTCCTGGTATAGTCACCCATACCAGATAGGTCAGAAGCCAGAGAAAAGGTAGTCCTTGCAGCGTCCGTTCCTCAGTGAGGCTACTGCAAAAGCCTCTGACCCCAGTGGGGTGGCTATTTAAGTGATGGCGTCACGTTAAAAATGCTTTTGAGGAAGGCAACCCTCAATTATTTTCCCAAGAACTTATGATGGACACAATCAAGGAAATGAGTCCTGGCAAC
>LYUA01000552.1:659715-670732 GCA_002093875.1 Calopteryx splendens | reverse complement strand
GGGGGGGGGGGGGTAGGAAGTAACTTCGGTTGGAAGCGTGCGCCCATCGTGAGGTCCGGAATCCTTTAACTTACGAGGTTGTTGCGTGAAGCGGTATTTTTGCCTCGGGCAGACCGAGGAGGAGATAAAAGGCGGGATGGGGCGCCGCCATTGCCGCGACCATCAATTAGAAATAAATGACGGCGTGGCGAGCGAAAGGCGGGCGAACCGAGTAAAGCATTAGTGCAGAAACGGCTTACATTCATAGAATCTCATGCCAGAGTAATTAGTGGGCTAGTAAGGACTTTTGGTGGCAATGCTTTGCCGACATGGATAAACCAGCTGCTCATTTTTGGTTCCCCTAGTAATTAATTAAGATTCATCTTTCTGTGATAAAGTGAGAAACTATAGTTAATTTTCGCACAGCTTTTACTGTTCCCACCACGATTTTGCACGTTGCCTGAGCAATGCCTCCTCCTTCCATCACTGCAGGATAAATTTTAAACATTATTAAAAAGTGACGCCTGCCACTTTCACAGATGCCAAATGGAGCGGGACCAGTGTGAACTGGAGGAATTATTTCGATTATTTGGTACGCACACTTATTTAAAATGAATAATTAGTAATTTTTCCGTTAGCTCTGAAAAAACAATGAACCTCGCTTCATATTACATATCAAAGTAAGAATGATGATTATAGATTAAATAAAACTACCTAATCGACATTTTGCTTTGACTCGTTCATTTTCCTGTAATAATGCCTGGAAAAATATTGCCGTGTTAACTTGCTCTAAAATACTTTTAAACTCGTTTTCTTAGACCTTTTTAATTTTCTAAGATCCTTCAATTTCTCTAGATAACTTCGCTAATCGTGGGGGAAGAGAGGTCGTTCAGACAACTTACAACTAGAAGTTTAATGGCTTTCGATAAACTTTATTACAGGCATCATTCTTCTCCTGTTTATGAAATGTTCTTTACACGGAAGAATGGCTCAGGAATCACAAACAATAGTTATATTCCTTGAAGTAGAAAAATTTCTTTGTATTCAAGAAACTATTACCTTATCAAAAACTAAATGTGGTAGAAGATATTTTGGCATAACATTATTCGTGATTAATCCTAAATACCTACACATTATAATTCTAAATAATAATAATCCTAAAGTCGTAAAATCCTGAATGCACAAAATAATGTTACTATTTCGCCTACTGTTTTTCTATTAAACTTCTTTATTTAATTAACTACGCTTGAAACAAACCCAGAAGTATTTAATCACGCAATATTTGTTTGGCTTTATTAAAATGTGAAGAGATATAATTTTACTTGATACTTTCATGTTTTTCATTTACCAAAGAAAAGAAAATATTACATTGTCAGGTAGTACATGGCGGTAATGAGTCGCAAAAAATTAAAAGTAACATTTAATTTTATCAAATTATGCTGTCTTAGAATTCAAAAAACACATTTACCTATGGGTAAGTATGGCAGGTCATGGTAACTCAAACAAAGAAGCGAGAATCATGCATCAATTCCCTTTACCGTTGTATGTTATGAGTTATTTCTAGCAATAAGTAGTGTATTATAAATTTAAATAATCTTGCTCGAATATATCACCGAACACTTAACCGCTATAGTTATGGTTAACTTCCCATTGGGTCATATATCGCAGCATCAAACGTTGCACCAAAAAAACCGAAATTATAACTTTAAACATCACTTAGCAGGTTATAAGAATATTTTCATTCTATCGTCATAATCAACTGTCATCGATCGGAAAAATTATTTCTCAGCTCTCCCATAAGTTCCTGTATTAACTAACTTCTTTATAACTATCCCTCTTCGGTCTGAATTAATACGTATTGCTTTCCAGTTATTGTTATACTTACCATTGTTTTTTATCAACTGTAGCTTCACGCTGTTAATTTTTTCCTTCAAAATAACTTGGATAACACGAGGGATCCAATAAAGATATCCGAAAAGTTCGTCTTCATTCAAGTTGTTTTAGCGGATACTTTACAATTCTACTTCTCCATAAAAGTTCGTCGTGCCTAGTTGAGCATATTCATATTACTATGGTAGATATTTCCATTGTTCCAAATCTCAGCTGCTGTCATTGTTCATAGCTCGCATGCATAGAGCGAGTGTCCCAAATTATTCTTGTTTCTACGAAAAGGTTTCATACTTCTTGACATTGGTCTTGTCCTATGTAGAATTTTATCTAGAAGTAGCGTTCTTGGATTGCGCTATTCAACTAAAATTCATTCATTTTTCTCTATTATTGATACTCCTTCCAAATTGTTCTTCCTTTAATAACAATTACCACGGATTTTTTGCCCACTACTTACCTACTTTAGGTAACTCAATTTTTCTTTTTAATTTCCAACTTTCACTCCCAATGTTACCGTGTTTTCAGCTAAATATTTTTTAATGACTCAGTGAGTTAACGATTTCCTGATTTGTTTCCTAATTATTATATAGTAGTAGTATATATTAGTTTGTTGTTCCACCATGTATGCGCATGATGGCATACACCACCATGAGGTATTGATGGAAAATCCTCCAGTATTTTGTTTCGACCTTTCTGGTCTGGTCTGGCCTGGCTGTAAGTGTTTACGGATAATAATTTGTTGCGTTAAATAAATAGGAACCGTTTTGGTATTGAGAAACTTCACACATGGTATTTTTGTTTGAATTTATTTTTACATGAAAGGGCATACCTTATACTATTTTTCGATATACTTTTGTCGCTACTGAGGCACTTTTCGTACCAGGAGCGCACTTGTTTATTTCCTCTTAAAATAACGGTGCAGCCAATGATGGATGAATAATGAAGAGCCATGTTGAAATTTTGGGAAAATCCTTCGTTTAGGAGGTAAGTTAATCGTGAAACACCGATTCTAACGAATTTCCTCATAAATTTTGCTGGCCAAATCTTCATTGAAAACAGAAGGCGGCCCACTCCTTGGTTGTTCATACACATTCGTGCGGGCTTCATTGAACTTCCTTACCCATTTCTTAACCATTCCATCATATGCCACTGCCACCATCCATTCCATTCCATGCCATTCCATCACTGCCACCATGAATTTAAACGACCTGCTTATGAATGACAGCCAGTTTGAGCTTTCTTACGTTCAGAAATCGGATAAGGCACCGTACTTCACATCTGGTGAGATTTTCTGATGGCTCAAATATAGCAAATAATTAAAACAGATACAAAACCTCCAATGCAAACTAAGTCAAAAAATAGTTTAAGGTATGCTTTTTAATGCAAAAATAATTCAAACAAAAATTCCGTGTTTCAATATTTTTCATACATAAACGTTAGTTACATTTTGACCGCACCTCCTACTGGAAGCAAAGAACGCCAGTTCTCTAGAAGCTAATCTGATTAAACTGACGAAAATAGTTAATAACAGAGGATGATTACGAGTGAAACGGATTGGAAGATTCAGTATATATTTATCAAAAAGCACAACCCTTCAAAGTGAAGGAGGTCCAGTTGGAGTTATTGAATATTAAAAGGTTAAGCATATAAAATATATCAGCGAGGAAGAGTGCACACTCCATAGTATCAAATAAAATTTACTTACTTATACTTTAACTGCATTTCACACCAAAACCTGTACTTTTCAAAGAATGCGTGGAGGAAATGATAAGGGAGGCGTGGGAAGGATTGGAGATGGGAATGGAAGTAGGTGGAGAATTGATAAGATCATTCAGATTTGCGGACGATCAAGCTTTAGTTACCCAATAGGCCAAGGATTTGAGCTCTGCATTTTTCCGAGTTAACACCGCGTTCTTTGGCTAGGATTGACAATAGTTTCGCTGGCATTTCAGCTGGCGTCTTTAGACCGAAGTCCTTCTGGTGCTGTCGAAGTCCTCCTGGTGGAAGCTGGAATGCCGGTGAAACTGTTGTCAATTCTAGTCAACGAACGCGGTGCTAACCGGGAAAAAAATGTGGATCTCATCAATTCCACGCCGCAGAAACCTCCGAACGAGCTACGGGGTTGTAGTCTGCTGAGTTCACTAGAAAGCCAGTATAATATGTATGGAATGAAAATAAATGAGAAAAAACGAAGCTAATAAACTTCTCGGGAAATAGGAATCCTATGTTAAATATTAAAGTATTAGGGTATAAGCTTGAACTGGTAAAATATGTTAGATCTTTTGATAGTGCTGTGGACGAAGGTGGGCAATGTAGTAACGGTATGAGAATAAGAAACATTTTTGGCTAAGAAGCTTTTACAAGTTGCAAGGACCTTAGGTAAGGGCAATCACATTCAAGAAAAGACTAGTTTGAGCAAGACATGAAGCGTCGTTTTGTACGACTCGTAATCATGGCCATTGTGGCAAAATGCAAGCATAGGTTGGAGAACTATAAAATTTGGATATAGATATAGATAGAACAAGTGAAATTAATGGAAAGGAAAACGAAAGATGTTTTGGACATGGAAGGGGAGAAGAGAGAGGGGATGCTCTTGAGAGAAATCCAAAAAAGGTAGGAAAAAGTGAATGCAAGGCGTATTAATGGAAATGGATTGTTTAAGACTGTGATAGAGGGAATATTATTAAGTAAGCGAAGTAGAGAGGAAAGATTAGGACAAATTAAGGATTAAGAACATATTGAACTGAATGAAGGATAGCAGAAATTATGAGGAAATCAATAATGGGTTATTGTAGTGTGGGTTTTGAGATTTCAGTGTCGTAAGTGTTTATCAGAAACCTACCCTGATTTCCATGAAAATATGCATGTATCTACAAATATAGACTTGACTGGTATGGCCTAGGCCTCACCATTAGATTTTCTTGGTAGTTTCGGCCTAGGCCTTAACATTGAATCTTCTTTAAATTTGAAGGTAGGCTTTCAGTTTTCGCTAGTGTTATAGTTATTTTTACCCCGTTTGGTTACTAAAGCTCTTTTTTCATTACAAAATATTATTCATCAATAAATACGGATCTTCAACAAATTTACACATATTATACCCATTTTGCGCTGCCGTGGCGACTAAGCAGCAACTATATTTTATCAAATAGTGCATAGTATATAGCTAAAGGGAACCGTAGAGTATAAAACCCCCTTATATCCGTTTTCCTTCCAGTGAAAAGAGCTTTTTCACGAAAATAATTCCCTAATAAAAATATTAAAACACGAGTCACTAGGTAAATGTATTGGTAAAAATTAATCAGGAAGGTGTCTGCTATATATATATTTGGTAACATTAGGATAGTCTAAGAATTAAGAGTATAAAACTTGCTTTGATAATAATTTTCACAGATAAGCCATAAAATGCACTACATGTACATCAACACCACTTATGCCTACCCGACGCGGAATTTGAATTTTCGGGTAACCTGAAATATAACGGGGACTGCTTTCCTTGAAAAAAAAGCACGTTTGTGTAAATTGACTCAAGTTTTGCGTGGTCAAGAATTAATTTATGCTCTTTACAGTACGTGGATAGTAAATATGGGCACCTACATATTTTTCTTGGTAATATCCTTTATAGGGTGGTGGCTTACTATCAATCACTCTTATAGTAAAATTTATTTTGATATTTATAGTTTTCACTGACTAAAAATAAGTGAAGCGGACTTACTAAGACTTATGTGAACATATTGTCCTGCGATAAGAGAGAGGTTAAGTATGGAAATATGTGCAAATATTTCTCCGTGGTATAAACAGTTATCCTAAATTAATGGTGAAGTACATAATGCACTGATAGAGCCTTCTAACCTTTGGGAGACCTTTCTACTTTGATAGACCTTCTAACCTTTCGTGGTAGACGCTGCATCTAAAGTGTTATTCAATGCGCAGTATGTTGTAACTGTTGGTTAGGGAAAAAAAGGAAAAGAAAAATAGTGTTTTTCAGTGTTTGAGTCGTTAGATATTTCGTTTTCAATGTAGCTTCTGATTGAATTATCAGTAATTTTAGTTTTAAGACAAGTAGATAATTGACGCTGAAATTTTCTGGTAGTCAGATTATGTCATAGGTTGGTTTTCAACATAATTCAATGTTATTTAATGTGCTTTGATATTCCTTAAGTTGCATTGCATAATATAAGTTTTACGACTGAGAGTATCTAAGAAAACACAGAAACTAAGGAGTAGGATATCTTTACGTCCTGTTATACCTCACTTTCTTTAGCCTCTCTGATCATGCACTGCTTCATTCAATGTTTGGGCAAATTTGAGAGTATGCTTATTCATTATACATATGTGTGGTTTAAATAAACTGAAAATTATGATTGGGCATTGTATTAGTTATAATGCGTATCCATTTTTCACCCCGGTTATGCACGAAAATCATGTGACCCTTAATGAACTTAAATGGGAATTATCTGTCAGTCAAGACGTGAAGTTTCACCATATTTCATTCTCTGTGCTTATTTTTGGATACAAGGAATTCTTCTTGTCAGAACCGGTACTAATTTTTTCACGGTCCAAAATCATGATAAAGGAGCCGGAAGGTACACTTCTTACAGAAGGGGAGAGCTGGAGGGAGTTCTTTGAATGAATTTAAACGTCTCAGAGTTGATCTACCAAAGACAATCGACCTCCACAGCAGGTGAAAGAATTTGACAACAGTTTGTGGTTGGAAAAAACGGAGTTACTGAAGGAAGATTGAGTGTACTCCTTCAAGGAAGCAGTCCTTTGGTGTACCCACTATGCGATGGTCCTTGGCCTCTGTAAGTACCCGTTCTCTATTGAACCCCTGCTGCTTGATAGTGAGTCACACATTTTATTCTGTTTGTTTTTTAGCCGTATTATGGGTCTAGTGCACCTTACCTTTGGAGGGTTAACTGTTCAAATTACTCATGATAAATTATAGTGTATACTGAATCCATGACGCATGCTGTCGGGCTAACTTCGTCTTAGCATCGACGTCTTGAAGGTTCTTCGCTTATTTTTCAACTCAAGTGGAACGTAGATATTGACATTTATTTTAGTAGATGGCCTGAGTGTGCTCTGTATTTACCTAATTCCATGATCATTGAAGTAAAGTTGAAGAATACAGTTGATATGCGGTACCTCTCTGGAGAGGAAGCATAGGACGACCATTAGTTTTGCACAAAAGCCCCGATATTCTTCCAATGCAAAGAAATGACCTGCATCACTAGATACTTAATGTGACGGCAGTGCGGATATTGTGGTTCCAATCGCGAAGATATATGAACAACCACCAGGCGTAAAGAAAATTAACGACCAAAAAGAAAATCCATTCGTCATATTAGTAATGAGGGCACATATCTCAGATTTAGGCAGATACCTTCGGATTTGAATTCTGGAGGTAAAAGCAGTGAAGAGAAGAAAGCCTGGAAGCCTCCTGACGCATCTGGAATTATCGGATTAGATGAAAGCCCTCGCCACGAATTTATTAATTGTTCTGGAACTGCATTACTCTTCCAGGTGTACGTATCGGTCGGAACACACGTGAGAGGAAGAAGTGTAGGCTTGGGTTAAATAATGGTTACATAGAGAATTCATTACCAGATATCTTACGGTGCCGGAGTTGTCATCTTTTGTAAAGTTAGATGGTGCAAGATTGTGAACTTTGATTGTATACACATCAAATTTGTCTCTCGACCTCATTATCCCACCACATGTATTCTCTATTGCCACTTGTGATAGCAAGCCCGCCAGCAAAGGAGCGTCTTTATTTCAGGCGGCAAAGAGGGCGGAGGATAATCTCAGTTTCGGGTTGGGACTTAATCCTTGTAGATTTGCCGGCGATATTTCCATCCCATCGCTGACGCTAGGCGTCATTAGATGTGTCATAAATACATGTAACGTCACCTATGAACACCTAAGCATCACCAATATTGGAAGCTAATTCACCATCAGGTACAATTGCTTTAATGTTATGTCATCATCAGGTACATTGTATTATGTACCTGATGATGGCTTAGCAGCTGAAACTGGTCGTGTTTTTTCTTGATTCGAATAAACCTTTACTTAACTAACCAGCGTTCATTTAATTATAAAGATATTGGACAAAGAGTGATATTCTTTTTACTATAAAATACAGGGATGTTAAAATGATATCCTTGAAGATAAAGCCGACTCAATAAAACACAAACTGAGAAGCGTGGATTCACCAGGCGTGAAGAAGAGAAGAGTGGATTCACCAGGGATGAATTTTTTAAACTAATCATTTCCATTTTAATGCTTTCTGTAAAAACTGCGAGTATAAAGGCCACGTATTCCATCATTGCACCTCAGAGCTCCAAATTTTAGTGATTTCTTCTGTCAATTTCGGATTTCTTTGATGAATTTTGCTTTTTTATTTCTTATTGTGTTAAATTTTGGATGTTCTTGCCCCACCGGAGATACCCAACTTTCCTCTATCTCATTTGAGACCACCGTAAAACCTTATTTCCCTTCTTCTTTACTTAGATCCCCACGCTATCTTGGCAATCATTTCATTAGTGATTGAGCTAATTATTTTTTAATCCACATTTCTAAGGCCGTAGACGGGATATTTCATCTTCTTCCTTGAACTCTCTTACTAAAATTTATTGGATTTAATTCTGCTTTAACATTGATATTAATAAACCCCAAATAATGGAATATTTAACTGTAGTCTCGGAGGAAAAGTGGGATCAGGGTGAATAAACATACTCCTGCCCAAAAGTGAGTTGAACCCTCTTATCTTCTCCATTTTCCATATAAATCTGCCTAATGTGGATCGAATTATATTAATTCCTTTTTACCATCAAAACCAATTTGCATTTCGTTGCAACTTCCGTTGAAATTCATTAACTGTAATCATACAAATAGCTATCTAAATCTCGTCTTATAGACGAGTGATTAATTCACTATATTAAAAACCTGCTGTACCTATGTATTTCTGAATGCTATCATTGAAAGGTATCCCTTCTGAATATAAATACCAAAAAACCTTACGTAGCCCAATACCTTTGACACAGAAGATTATTGGCCTGCTCTAATGGGATGTAATACACCAATGATAATGCGACGTAATAGACCACCCATGGCCTTCCCTGTGTGGTCTATTACGTCCTCTTTAACTATTAATTAATATCTACATGAGATTTTTTTGTTTCCTTCAGCGAATAACTAAAGCCGATACCTGCCTTTTTACGGTTATTTATTATAACTATGATAATTTTTACCGTGGTAATGATGAATAGTGGAGGAAAAAATCGGTTCACGTGCAAATAATGATGGATCGAACACAAGTGTTCAAATCTTCAAGTGAAGAACCATGCATTATATTAAAACGTACACTGGAAACAGCAAGATTAATAATTTAAAAAAATTAATTTACTTAAGTCATTTTAGGTAATACCGATAGTCGAAATGGGCTATAGGTATTTAATATTGTATTCAGTAAAAAGGTTTCCAAACTTTACCATTGCATAAAGTATAGCAATTCTATGGATTTATTGGCTCATTCTTTTTTTTCAAATCTGGTAGCAACTTTAACACATTATATGTCTTCAAATTCATACTTCTCAGACATCCATTCAGATTGCCTTAGTTAACCCCTTCAACATTCCCTTATAATTTTTCTCTTAAGGGTAGCATTTTACCGATATTACTAAAGTTGTTTACTAAGTTAACGTTGTTTAAGCATATTATGGTAATGTCGGGGAGTGCTGTTTCGTTTTGATTTTGAATTAATTACATTTATGGGAAGATACACTTCTTCCTCATCATGCTTCCCAGAGGTATGCCAGACATTTATTTACTGATCAGGAAATGAATCCATTGGCTAATTTACTCTCCCTTCCTATTTTATGGATTCAGAGTGAAACTCTTCAATCCGGTGTTATCCTTAATTCCACATGCATGAAGTTGAAATTTAAATTAGCTAATTGGTGCTCATTGGAAACCCTTTAAAAAGTCTATAAAAAATGTCTTATACTCAATTATATCTTTTCCATTTTTTAGAAACCTATGCGTTTGCATCAAAAATCTCTATTTTCCTGAAACCGTGCTGGTCAGTAACACGTTCTGGCATTCGAGGGAGGTTATCGTATCGCTAAAATTGATGCTTCCTAAGAAAATATACCAAAAATTATAGCAAAGTAAGGACCTTAAATTCAATTTTAGATAAAATTATACTTGGAAATTGAAAATGAAGAAATATAAGCATGAAATAAATACTTTTTTAAGAAAATTTTATTTTCTAAGGGTTTAATGTCCAGAATCTGTTATCAGGATTGTTTGTACTCTTTTCGCCTTAAGACTTCGAATCGAACTCCGTCAATGAGGTGGTAAACATTAATCAATTTTAGAAAAAGCTACTTTATCTAAAAGAATAATAATCATTGTCTTTTAACTTTTCAGCCAAATTTTGAATCCTTTAAAATCCTTATAATAAATATATTTTTTCACATTTCCTCTAACATTGTATGGAACAAAGACACTTGTTTGGGATTAGTATTGCTTAATCCCCACCTTACCCGAACGTTTTGTTTTTCAATCTATAACTCGTTTTTCTCGTTTTTTCACCAAATTCATTTTTCTAAGTGACGAATGAAAGCACAACCATTTGAGATGGGAATATTTGGTGTGCTTACTCTCGAGATAAATTTTATCTACTGAAAAATTAAGATCATACTTTAAAGTAAATGGGCAATATTAGATTTATTAAGCTATTCTATTTTCAAACTCTTCTTACAACATTAAAAAGGAGTTGGCTCCTATTATTTTTTTAAATTTAAATTATTATATCACTAAATTGCATACATTTCTAAGAAGGCCAGATACCTTAATCAAATGGATTATGATTGTTAAGGACATTATAAATACATCTAAATAAAACCCTGCAAGCCACCACTAGGGTATGTGGCAGGGGGTGAGTTAACACCAAGAATGCACATACGGAATAACGCTACTCAAACGCAGGTCATGAACTGCATAAACTGGACGCATGCAATGGTAATTCAAAATACCTTAAGCGTCAAATGCAAGAACTATACACGTAGGGTAACGCGCAACTATGCTTCATCTTCTTCTATCTATATATATAAAGCTGCAAAACTGACTCACTCACTGACTCACTCAT
>LYUA01000552.1:555439-570350 GCA_002093875.1 Calopteryx splendens | reverse complement strand
AGGGGCAGTTGAGGCGCCGGCTGGACCGTAGGGTTGGAAGCCCCCGCGAGTCCGGGACGCTGCACTCTTATTGAGGGAGTGCATGGACTTGGCGGACGTCGTCTTCTGAGGGAAGCCATTCGCTTGGATGCGCTTCCCCTCCTCTCCACCTCGCAACCCATGATCGATTTTTTTCCGGTTTCTGCACCACCCTTCTTCCCTCCCTCCCCCTCCCCGAATCCGGACGGATGCAAGTTCTAGACTGACTCGTGAACATTTAACCTGTCTATTTCGAGTCCTCAAGTCGCAGAAGTACCTCCTATATTTCTCACTCATTATCCACCCGAAAGTTGTAGTGTGAAGTCTGGGTTGTCAACTTTTCCCCGTTGGACATCGAATGCATTGGAATGTGTTGCATCGCAATTTCGTTTTGTATTGTTTAAATGACCACTGCTTTTGGGTATCGTTCGCTGAAGTGCATGATTCTGTTCCTGGATTCGAATTTAAATTGTATGGAATTTATGCCCAGTTTATTCGCTCTAGAACGAGTCAGGTACCTTTGACGGCGATATTAAATAACTGGTAGTGCATGCTGATTTGGAATGCATGGAAACGTTTATTTGGTCATAATTTCTCTCTCCTTTCGTTTTTTAGGAAGGACATTTCATTTTATGTGTGCCTGAATGTATTTGATGGAAAATATTTCTCAGTTATGAGTCCATGCTGAAAAGTCAAAATGCCTGCATACATCTAGGGAAGCAAGCGATATTTAACTATTAAATTACACATCATTTTATTTAAAGCTAGAATTTTCAATTCATTGTTCTTTCAAATTTTCAAGTCAAAGTTTTCTTACGAGTTGAAACTGCTTTTAATAGTCATTACGTATTTAGTCCCTAGGTAATATAAAAAATGTTCTGAACGTGCAATTTTTGTCCCTCGAATCCAGGAATTTGGTATATTTTATAGAAAATTTCGGAAATACGAACTTTCTAGGAATGATTCTTTTAAGTCACTTTGATATCATTTCACTGTGGCAATTCGAGTACGAAAATAATTGCAATCCATTAAACGAATTGAAACTTCAAGAAGACGTCGTTAATCACGCCTTCTCTACTTCAGTTCTTCCATGGTATGAGTTGAACGATTAAGGGAATAGGTAGGATCAGATGTTTCTACCCAAACTCGCTCGCAGTCTAAAAGTCCATGTGAATCTATTGTTGAATGTAATGTTGGCAAAGATAAAAGTTGTAAGAGCACAATGACTCCGTGGAAATTCTCAGCATTGGATATCGGCACTATTCTCCGTTAATGTAACCTCATGTAATTATCTTTTATTGCGAGCAGACCACTAATTGTAAGTCGAATGAGCTATGAAAAATAAAGTTATTTTGATACAAGTCTTCCAAAATAAGTTTAATTTTCATTGTTTTTCTCAAGTGTAGGACCAACTATTTCAATCAACTGAATTTTATTTATATTGTCTGTCTATATTTAGTGGAATCGTTGACTTACTATGGTATAAAATTCGATAATGCACATTTGGTAGCATTTACGACACCCCACTCTGGACACAAAGTAGTGGTGTCTTTGAGATCGTTGGAGGAAGACTAACTCTTGGATTTAAAAATTTCGAATATTTGGAAGAGATAGTGTGAAATATAAATACTGCGAGAGACTTTAAAGGAGCAAATTTTCTCAAAATTTAAATTAAATAAAAAAATTTGTGAAAATTTGCACCTTTTTATTCTCTCGTAATGTTGGATTTATGGCTAATATCTCGGTATCTGGATATGATATTATCGATTTCTTGGCGTAAATTAAGTTCTTAATCCTAAAAAGTACTCCCACTTTGTTTCAACGTTTCCTTTACACGTACTTCCTAAAATATAATGCTTTCTCAGTTCATTCCCGGATCCCTTAAGAGTATTGCTTGGTGGAAAAATTTGTATTTATTTGCTTTTTTCAACCCCTTTAGTTCGTTTCGCATGCGTGGAGAAGTATTTTATGCTAAGATGTTGTAGTGAATATAAATTTATTTATTTATATATTTTTAATTTTTTTAGCCCGTTAGTAACCAAAATCTGAGAAACATAAAATTTGAATGTGCACGAATGGTGGGGAAATACACTCACTGTCACACACCGTGGAGTTGGCTCGCAGAGTACCATGTAGTTTTATGTATTTCTCAACGAGACGGGAAAGCGGTGGCTCAAGGATGGGATGTAGCATCATTCCCTGAATATACATTTAAATCTTACCCTCTAAGCCTCCACGAGGGCGTGTGCAGGGGGTTTTTACATCACCAGCCATTTGTTATTTAATTATTGGCGTCTCGGATGTAGGATTAGTGGCAAATTTCAAATTTAGTTGCAGAAATTGTAAAGGGAAAGGATGTGATGCTAAAAACAATGGAAGGGGACGCTCTCTCATGCCCTCGGCGGTGGCGATGAGTCACCAACGGTGCTAGGTGACACAGTGGTGTGATTGGGAAGAGAGAGCGAGCGTGGAAGGGAAGGGAGCCCTCAGGAGAACCCCCCGGTGAGGGGATCGTGTTATTCTCGGCTGAGAGGGAATCTCTCCGCGGGACAATTGCCGCATTCGAAGACCCGTCTCGTCGTCTTGTTTCTGCGTCCGGGGAGGCTCCCTTCCCTGCCCTCGCCTCATCGCCGCCGCACCCGAGTGGGCCAGTCCTCCCCCTTCCCACCCTACAGCTCCTGGGTTCGATCCTCTCGGGTGAGCCGGACGGCCAGCTGTCCCGATCACGTGACCTTTCGCTCCACCCCGATGGCGAAACACATGTCTCAAAACGGACCTTATTCGGGAACTTCGATCGCGATTTTCGAATTGAAATCACCCGGGATGGTTTCTCCAAGGCATAAACTCACTGAATTTTTAAAACAGAAATTGTTACTCCTCTCTCAACTGACGTTTAAAACTCCGGGGGAAAAATCAACGGAACTGACGTTTCTTCGGGTGTATATTTCGTATTTTGACTACAGGCTTTACTACTTGAGCGCGCTAATGGTTTGATAAAAAAACTGAAATAATGATGAGTCACATAACAGGGAGGAATATGGATATTCTAAAGAATAAATAAAATAATAATGTATTAATAGAGAAATCTAGATAGAATTCATAAGGATGTGGTGATATTGTTCAAGCTTAAACTAGTCTCAGATTACGAAATACATGTATAGCCTATATTGCGAAAATGCTACATTATCCAGACACTCACATGGAAATAGGCAATCGTCCAAGATAAATGTATAATTGGATATGTTTTTCCTCTTTTTATTTCAGAGGAGTCTAGGTATGTAGCAATGCCCAGACAATGTATATCTAAAGTTTTAATTTTTGACTGGAGGAAGCATAAGTGATTGATTACCTATTTTCAGATTAAAATATTCATAATTTGCATGGATCCCTTACTATGGAAGTTTTGGGGATAATTCATTTGAAATATTTCATATATTGTTAATTTTTTTCATATCATTCAAGTGATAAAAAATTAGATGGAAATACTATGCAGAATTTAGTAGAATATTTACTAAAATACGTTGCTAACGAGAGAATACAGTGTTTTAACGTACCCACTATGTTAATGAAACATTTAGATTATTGCGTAAATCATTTCTATTACATCTGTTACGCTTTGAGATTTATTTAAAAGCATCAATGAAAATATGTCATTTTTCAAATCTTTATGTACCTTTTTTAGCTTAAGAGATATCACCAGTATTATATTTCTAATTAGATCATGCCTTTCTACATGCCTGTATTGCGAACACAAAATGGAAATAAATCTTCCTTCATTTAAATGCATTTGAAATATGGGGGTGAATTTAAATAATTTTATTTTAAAGGAAAAGTGTTGCTTAATTAAGGTATTTTTATTATAGGTTACGGATGAGGAATATTTTCAGAATGGCCCTCTAGTTTTGTTTATGTAAATTTTTTTTTTTATTTTATTTTATTTTTCAGAAAACCATGCACCCTTGTAAGACATGATGATTTGTTGTCTTCGGTAGGAGACCCAGTCTACGAAATCATTTGCTAAGTACAGAAATCTACAAGGAGGAAGCGATCTTCCCCTTCTTTTGGGTCTGCCATGGATCCACAGCTAAGAAAGCTCGGTTACTTCAGATTTCTGTGAATATCTCTGACTGCGAATGTAAGCTTTCATAGCCTACTACTACTTAGTAAAGTGACTTTTAGAGGTGTAGGAACTTAGGAACGTAAAAAAGGAACTTTGTTGGGCTCCCTCTTTATTAGTTCCTACCCTAATGGTTTTTGGTGCGCTAGGAGGTTAGAGGCACACTTTTAGAATTTGAAAGGAGACGTAAATCATGGTTGTATTTTAGAGCGTAGTGTTTAACCGTAGGGGTTCCAAGAGCTGCTGCTGGCATGATGTCTACGATACTTTTAATTTTGGCAGCAAATAATGAAAACAAGAAACGTCACGGGTCATCAATGTGAGTTTCAGCAACATTATTTCTTTGTGATGGGAATAATGGTATTTTTATCCACGAGATTTCGCTGAAAAAAATATGCCTCTCGTTTGACACGTCTAAATTAATCGCTAGTATATCTAATTTCAACGTGCCTTTAATGATGAGTAGATGCATAAAAAGAGAAAAGAAATTTTTTTAAGAGGAAATTGTACTTGAATGGTTTTAGTCTGATGTTGTTCTTTTAAAAAAAGGAAAGCAAAAACAGACTTGGTCATCCAAGTGGGCGACCAAGCACTCAAATATTTACCTTTTTGCGTCGCTCATATTCGCTCAATCGCCTTGCCGTAACGCAAAATTTACGTCCGCAAAATTTGACGTCTTTTACCTTGGCAATCAATGGAAAGATTCCAATTAAAGATCACCCTTTTCTTTTTTGGTAACCCCCCCTTCAGCTGTTTCTCGATTCGAGGCATGGCGGCGACCCCAGCTCTAAAAAAACGTGGTTCTAATTCAGCTCGCATAGTCTTCAAGTCGTCGTACCCTCGCCGTTTTATTCCCTTGAGCTACTTCTTATCCACTCCCCCTTTCTTCGCCCCTCCTTCCCAACCCGCTCCCTCCCCCCTCCTCCTCTCCTCCTCCTCCAGCGCACGACACCGACCCTCCCGCTGCCCCTCACTCCCAATAGCCCGCTCGCCACAGCGCGGCTTCGCAAGTCTCCTCTAAAAATACTTTCACGCGGGCAACGGGGGTGGGGATCGCCCCCTTTCAACTCCCGCCGACACCCTTAACCCCCGCGCCGACGACGGATCGCTGCAGATATTTCGCGCAAATTCCTACTCCCTGCCGTTCAACTTGGGATCTTAAATTCATATCTTCCCCGGGTGCGCAATGATCTATCTCCCCCGTCAATTCGTAGCATGCTGCATCAGCTTATTATTTCCTCTGAAAATTATTGTCGCCGACAAAATTAAAAATATCCAGTAGGGTTCTCGCTGTTGATATGGTTTTAATTGCCCTTTTTGAAGCGCTGAAGTAAGTCGAGTATTTTTCATGCCCTGTGAGAAAACATGCTCCATGCCCATAAACTAAACGCAGTTAACTCTGTAAGACCTACCCCAATGTAGCACTGTCTACAATTCAATGGAAGGTGTTCAATTTTGAAAATTTTCTAGCAGTGTCTTTTTTGCATTGGTCTTTCGAAAAGGGTTGTCTGTGATTTTTTTATCCAATTTTTTATTACATGTGTTTCCTCTTATGGAATCTCTAAGAGAATTATTTAGATTAATGTGAAAAAATATTCGTAACATACGTTACATTATTAAAATGTATTAGTACTTAGTGTTACATGAAAAAAATCATATTAAAAACATTTAACTTTGCCCTTGAAAGTTTTGACCATGTAAATTTGGGTTGAAAAATTAAGTGCTCTGTGAACTCTAGGTTATTGGCATTATAATTTTATCGCTACGAATTTGGAAATTGTTCTCAGTTTTTCAGCGAAACCATTGGTACCTTTACTAATATTCTTACGTTGGTTACTTAATGTGATTAATTAGTGGTCCGTAGTTGACATTAAGTTATTAGATCTTCATAGTAGTTTTTGTTTGTACTTTCGAGGACACTGATGGCACTGCGCTGGTGGCTCTTCAACGTTTTTATAAGGAATCAGTTTATTTAAATTATTAATTAAGTCTCTTGAACTCAATATTAATTATTTTGAAGAAAAAAAATGTAGTCGAATAAACAAGCTGTAAATGTGTGTCATGTACTAGAAAGTTATTATTATAAAAGGGGATAAAACGTAACTGACATAAATAACCACTCTCATATCAGCCCATGTATTTCCTCAGGTTTTATAAAGAGACATGTATAACGTATTCTGCATGCCCCAAGAGGATTTTGCATCATACACCTTCATATCTTCCTGGCATTCCCTTGGCATCTACTCTCTTGACCATGTCCCCATCCAATACGTGATCTTTTCCACACGGTGAGAACTCCCACGGGGTGTGGATGGAATGCTTGCTTGCTGAGTTTTCCTTTGATGAGTGAGAGTAAGAGTGAGGATCAAAATATCTGAGGGATGTGACGAGTTGGAGGGTGAGAGTGGTATTAGCCACCAATTAAGTGATAAAGGAGTGAGAGGGTGGAATAAATGGAATCGTTTGGAATAAGGGATTGTTATATGGTAACTCAGCATTTATTTTAGTGCGGCGTATGTACTTTCTTTTGATGAAAATTGAGAGATTTAATTGATGAAGTTTTGAGATAGAAGAGTATAATTTTTTTCTCTATGAGCATTCGATTTGAATCAATCATTTATGTATCATCCAGTGATTAGTCTAATCACAACGTCATCCTTAATTGGCACCATAATTTAATGGCCAGAAAAAACAATTAATTTCTAAAATCTATGTTGCGATAATTTTAGAACTACTAAATAGAATATAAAAATGTAGGTTTCTCATGAAAACCACTTCCTTTTTCATGGATATACAATAGTACCTCTACCTAAGTATAAATCATGAGTATAGTTTACGTACGAAATAATTATTATTATTATTCACGCAATGGGGCGTGGTAGTCCAGTGGTTAGAGTCCTGGACTGTTGATCAGAGGGCCGGGGCTCAACTCCCTGTGAAGCCTCTTGGCACCTTCAGATTCACCCAAGCTGTGTACCAGTTTTCGGGTACCAGGTCATCCTGGGAAAGCACAGGCGGTACAGTGAAAGGAACTGGCCACCCTACCTTATGTGTGAATTTCACATGCCGTTGGGCTTAGTACCATGTGAGCTCTACCCTCACCAACAAACCGACCTTCGGGTTGATTACTGTGATTTGATTCACGCAATTGGTACAAGTAGACAGTTCGGTCGGGTGGTAACATGATGCGGATTAAAATTTGAACCAACCCTAATACAGTTAAAAAAATTTCTAAATGAGGAGTAAAGTATCCACGTTAGAATCATTAAAATGCCACACTTTTCTAATAATTTTTAATGGAAAGTTTTACAATTACTATTGTGGGATCTCCCTTATTTGATATTTTTTGTGGATGCGTGACCTGGACTAGCGTGAGTAATGACTCAAGAAGGAAGAATGTTAATGCTACCTGACGCTAAAAGAAGCTCCCATTGGAAGCAAAAAGTTGTGGTAATTATTTTACAGCCTTAAACGAATATGGATACCTCGTCGGCCGAGTAAATAAGGAAAATATTTGGTATCATTTCTAACCTTCTAGTATTTGGATGGCATAGTGTGACTCTGATAAGTCTTGAGATGAATAACTTTTTGCTTAGAGAATTTTTTTAAATACGTAACGGACGCTGTGGGTGGTTACATTCCAGCGCTTAATGAGCTAGTCATAATAGTTCAAGATGGTATGTAATGGTTTTTACGCGCATGCGTTTCTTCATGAAAGTGCATATAAGGGATTGATGTATACCTAATCTTATATAATGCCAAGACTGTATTTACAAACTTCATTGCACGCTCCGATATCTCTTTTTTTAAACCTTTTTACATTGAACTGCGTGCTTGGTTGAAGTCAACCGGTAATCGACTTTTAATTGCTAGGCAGAACAGATCAAGTCACGCAGGAAGTTAGATAGAGCTAACTTTTCACCCAACTCCCGTCCGCCGAGTTATTTATTTAATTTTTTCAGATAAAATAGTGTCAGTCATCTGGTAACCAAAGAAACCAGAGAAGCGTGTATGAAGAAAAAATCAGACAAACGATTTTTCTATTTCTAGTTATGTTATACGTACACATGAGGGAGTTTCATAAAATTTTAAACCACTCGGAAATATGAAATAGTAGACGTGGCTCTATCCTTTAATGTACCTTGCATTTAATCTATCCAAAATCCTTGATTAATAGAGTTTGGTGCGTTAATTATTTTCATCTTTCAAGTTGAACTCTTTCATCAGTATATTTATGACCGATATTAAATCTTATAACCTTAATTCAGTGACAATAAGGGGTGTAAATGTATTATATGTTATTTAAACTTACTTGATCATAAATCTAAATCATAGATACTCCTATCAGATACATGACGATAAAATCCTAATTCACACAGACATCTCTAACTTGCTCAGTAAGATTAAATTTGTTTCATTCTTAAAACGTTATTTAACATTCCTACGTTAACTGACATCCACAACTAGTAATGAAATGCTCAAATGGCTTCTAATTTGCCTTATTAAGAGGCGGAGATGGGATGGTTTTTTCAAAATGTCCGAGTCCGGAGATTGAAATGCCAGTCAGGAATGAGAGATGGATTCATTGTATAGGATAATATTTGTCGGTACATATATTTCAGAATGTTAAGACGGAAAATGGCCAGGGTCGGAATATAATGGTTTTGCAAAGCGTTTGGTTTTCTGGATGGAATTAAATTTGGATCGAAGAGAAAGGTAATCCTCCCTAAGAATGTATTACTTCAATAGTTTTGCAGACAAGGGTTGCATTCTAAGTAGTCCTTTACGCCGCAAGTCGTTATTGGAGAGTTATGAATGGTGGATAAGAGGTTAATTACCCAAAGGTAGCTAAATATTTACCTATACATATATATATTTACATACAGCAGCGTAAAATATATATATTCCTATGATTTTGATGAGTTAAAATATGAATTTTACAATAGATTTTCCATCTTAATGAAAGCATTTTAAGTTAGCAGTATAGTAGTTGAATTAAAACATCCAGACCAATAATGGTATTCCAAGTGAAAGTTAGCTTATTTTAGCGGTTGGAACAAGGTGCATTACCTTTTCAGTGGAATACACAAGTACTTTAGAATCTCAAAGGCTAAATGAATTTACGACTAGCTTCACACTTTATTATATCTAGATTACGAGGGATAATGTATGCATGTAAATGTGTGCACGGTGTAGCATAAATATACATTTAAACATCTTTGGGAACACAAATTTCTACAACTATATCAAACTTAACACTGCTATTGTATAGCGAAAGTAGTTTCAATTTATCAAGTGAGAATAGCTAAAGCATTTTATTTCGTCATGGCTGTGAAGATTTTCGTGATACTTTGTTGATATCGCAATTTATTATTTCGTTTTTAATACAACCCATATAATTGCAAGACTCTCCAAGTGTAAGCTCAGGATTTTGAATGAAACAGTAGTAGCTCTTTAGCTTTTTGAATCAAGTGATTACATCCCTGGAAAACAGTTTAGAGAGGATCCTCACTGCAAGCGGACATAGCGGACGCAATCCCAAAGAGTCTTATCGATTATCCCCTTTTGCACTCGCCGTTGTCAACCGCCTGCATCGTCATATTCCCCGATGTACTGAATAAAATTCCACGCATTTTACCGGAACGTGTGACATGCATTTTCCGTCGCAGGGAATTCATTTCCAAGTTTTCCATTTTGGTTGAAATATTCAACGGAACTTCGGTTTTTGTCTGTTTATTTTACATGGTGAATTGTATCGAAATGTCATAGCACGGGAAATAACGGACTATGTTACGGAGAGAATGAAGTAGGCTGAATGGAGAATAAATTGTGGTCTTGCTGACACCACATATCGAGCTTGGAACTCAGAAGGACGTGCTTGAGTGATGAAAAAACAGAACGTGATGATAAAATTTCGTTGGAATGAGCTGTGGATGAAGGACAGAAAGGCAACTCAGATGTGCCATAAAGCTCGGCGAACAATGACTAGATGATGCGTGTGAATATTGTCGTTTGAGAAACAGGGACGCCAGACATAAAACAATCTACTAAATAAGCAAAATTTCACGAGTAAAGAGTACTTCTCAGAAGAAAAAACATGCACTTATAAAGCACAGCAGGGGCGCGGTATTCCAGTGGGTAGAGCGCTGAGCTACTAACCGGACGGCCCGAGCTCGATTCCGGTTAACACCTCTCGGAACCCTTAGCTTCACCCAAGCTGTGTAACAATATTTCGGGTACTAGGTCATCCTGGGAAATCACAGGCGGTACAGGGAAAGGAACNGTCATCCTGAGAAATCACAGGCGGTACAGGGAAAGGAACTGGCCACCTTACCCTGATGTTTGAATTTCACACGCCGTTGTGCTTAGTACTGAGTGAGCTCTACCCTTACCTACTAAACCGAACTTCGGGTTGAATGCTGTGATTATTATTATAAGCCTTAGCATGAGGTAAGCTCTACCCGACTGATTACTGCGATTTTTTTAAATTCATGGCTGTAACTCTCAAAAGCATAGTTGGCTGTCGTGTTCATCGCGTCAAAATCCAAGGTTAGGATACATCATTTAACTAATCATCTGGGATTTGGTAAAACACAGAATAGGAATCAATATTTGAGAATCTTTCGTCGTATTACTGGGATGGATTAGATTGTTTTATTTAAATGAGACAAAGGAACGTCGGGAGAAATAAAGCAGAGAAAATAAGATCTCGAGGGGTGAAAATGTGATGATAATGATAGAGTTTATGTATAAGGGAGAATCGATTTTGAAAACGTATCTGCGGAGAATGGGTGAAGGAAGATCCTCATAATAAATATATAGCGGAATTGCCCATGGGCATGCCTTGGGAAACGAAAGCATTCATTGAAAAATAACTGGAGCAAACTGCGTTGGGAGACTCCGGATGAGACAAATAAAACAGTTAATAGTGGATTTGAAGACAGAATAACAAGACATGGTTGACTGATAGGAGAAGGACTTACGTGAGCCCAATCCTTTTGTCAACAGCTTTTGACAACGCTGAAGTAACCAAAAGGTGATGTTTGATACGAGTAAAAAATAAAAAATGATCAATTACTGTTATTCATTTGTTTCTCCCACAATAAAATATAATAAACATTAACGAAAGAGGAAAAGGATACTACTACAGTCCTCCAACAAAATTCCTGAAAAGTAACTTAATTCCTTTGGTTCATACATTCCCAATTAAAAAGATTTGCAAAAACTTCAGTTGCTTCCTATAATTTATAACCATGAGCTCTATCATTTTTCAAGTTTTAAATTCACGGAGGATTGTATCTGAAAAAAAATGAAGTTAATATGGGAGATAGCTATGATGGGAGAATCGACTTCACGTCTTAATTTCCTAGAGGTTGAAGCTAAAGAGTTTTTTTTGGATATGCTTGGATAATTCTCCGAGGAAAAAAATCAGCATTGACGCCCCGATATTTTTATACAGAGATTAAATAGGATTAGAATGTAGCCTGGAGGACTTGTAAAAGTAGCGCAAGGCTTTTGATTCACCTCATCTTCGAGTGCATTTCCTTATTTCTTTCACCCGGTTGCTGAGACTTTTTTTCCTCGTCGATCCTAACGGCTTCACGTATTCCCTTCCCTCACCCCCACCCCCCCAAAAAAAGAAAACAAATGAGGGACGGAATGAAATTTTCCGGGTGCAACACCGCCTTAATGAGCCAGGTTGTTATGGACCATAAATTTCCCCGTTCCAGAAACAAGTGAATGATAATGTGCGCACCGCAATTTTTCCCCCGGTCTTCCTCCCCCTCCCCTCCCCCCCTCCACCCCGCATTCTCATCGTTTGTTTCTTTTTTGACTCGGTTTGGATTGGAGGGCCTTTCCTGTTTATGCGTGCGGGGAAGAGCGCCTGAAAAGCCTTCCGCTAAACATCCAGCGCATGCGTCCACTGACGTCACCGGTCGATCCTTTTTCTTCGCACCGTCTCGCTTGCATGTGCATTCCATCCCCTGGTAATTGGGAGCCTTGGCTCCCGGGAAAAAAGAAATAGATCGGGCAGCGAAAAAGCGGGCGAGCACGAGAGGAAGGAAGCCGAGCTCTGAATCTTTCACGGGAAAGCCGAGGTATTGGCTCGTGATAGCCTGCGTTCAAATTGTTCATTATGGTCAATGGAAAAAAGCGGCAGACGTGTAAAATCGGAAGATGTCATGAGGTCATTGATAAATTGCACTGTTTTTACCGTAAAGCGATGTGATTTTGATCAGACTCACGTTTTGACATGAATTTTCTCATAAAAGTTTACTTTTTACGTTGAAATACTGGTTCCGATGTAAATATTTCCCTTAATTAGAGGTGAAAGTTCCCACATTAGGCTCCACTCAGGTAAACTAGTAGGGTAATGATGGCAAATGTGTAGCTTCATGCAAGTTTTCCGGGGCTGGGGAAGAGCACACTGTGTCCGAATCATGTGCCTGTGACTGGTCTTCTCTTCCTTGTGCGCCAATTTAGAAACGTGGCCTGCGGATAATTATTTGATATTAAATTGATGAACCATTAATGTAGCTCAGATGCTTACACCTACCTACACCTCAGCCCATAAGCCGCCGTAAGGGCATGTGGAAAGGGATGTTGTATAAGGGTAGTACGTAATTTTTAGCCTTAGGTATCTGTTATTTTCGGGTAGATCGATTTTTTGTACGCCTTGTTTTTTTGCGACCGTCGTGGTCGCGAATTGTGAGACCATAAAAAGAATCTTTCTTTTTACCAAAAACCAAAAAAAGAAAGGTCTTTTTTTTAAATTCTTGTTTTGGTCTAGCCCATGAATTAAATGCGGGACATAATGTATTCCATCTATTTGGGGGTTGAAATTGGAAGAATTGGGTGAGTAAATTTATGCCAAGCCAAGCCAAAGGGGGAGGAGGAGAAGAAATGCTGAAGGCTGAAAGGACGGGAAGGGTAAAAAATTTTTAAACTAATGGATTTACTAATGAATTATGAAAGTCGGTACGGATCTACCAGAAGGTATGATGATGATGATGTTTTCAGAGCTAAACTTGCACTAATATAATTCATCTCGTAGTTTAAATCGTTCATGCAAGCTTCGTGCTTCCTGTGGCTCCCATCTCAGATTTTCAATTATGTTGGGACACTTTTCCCTTGTTCATAACTTTTTTTGTGGGAACGTTCAGCTTTTCTCTGCGTATGTTTTTCAGTTCTTAGGTTTTCCTGCGCAGGCTTCCAAATGCTCGACCCATGTTCAAGTTGAGATCTGACCACCGCAAAGAGAATATGGTGAACCTGATTCGCTCAATTATGCGTTGGAGCATCTCATTTCACCAGGGTAATAATCCTTGAAATTTTTATTGCTTCAGTAATTTGTCATTGAAACTGTTTGCAAATGAAGGTTGCACTGTTATCTCACTGTTATCCGCTGGTTTCAGTACCAAGCGGAACTCTTCAGCGTGAGCGGATTGAAAAGAGGGCAATACCGGTTAATGTTTCGTCGGTCCCGTCTTAGATGTGCAACTTCCTGAAAGTGAGAAAAATCTGCATCTTACCGATTCTATTTTGGGGGAAATACTAACTTTGATTTTACTGAGATCAATTTCGACGTTGTTTGGATGCATTATTCAAATCTCTGAAAGCAAGCATTTTTATTACTTAAGGCAACAATTTCCATCGTTAACCCTTCCATCAAACCATGCATTTTGGAATTGTACCTCACGCTCAAAATTATAAATTTAATACCCTCTGCTTATTTGTCTCAAAGGAAACTATCATAAACTTGAACTTGCATTATAATGGCTCTGATTTTTTACCCGTCTTCTTCATCCGGTCATTTATCTATGACGTTTCGTGTGTGGGGCCATTTGCGTAAATTTTCATTTGTCCTAGGGACATCGCTTCCTTGAAAGTAATCCTGGAAGACTGCTTCGATTTTTTACGTTATAAAAATGCTGCCTTATGTGGCCGGTTTGGAAGCACTCGCATTAAAGTAAATCCCTCCTACAGGGTGAAATCGATTCATGTTACACTCGAACTCCTTAATATCTCCCTTTTGCTGTTGTTTCATTGTTATTTACGATATCACCTAGGACTTACGAACGCCTTGGAACATACCCGTTAATGAGCAATTGCTAAATGCATTTTGTTGAAGATGCTTAATGTCATTTAGCATGGTTATACCGTTCGTCACCTTCCTTAACATACGGTGATGAGTTACCACTTCGTCGTATCAGGGAAAAACGGAGTGGATCCGTTGCACATCCATCCCTCCATTTCCCCCAGGAATCGTTTGTCCATCCATCACCCAACCCCGTTCATCCAACTATCTCATCCAGGAGGCACCTCTGTGCCCTCTCCATGCCTTTGCCGTCGCTTCCAATCCTCCATCTCATTTACGTACTACACCCGCTGCCGCCTTCATTCATTCCCTCCCCTACTCATACTTTACCTCTCACCCCACGATACCCTCCCGTCCCGCACTCCCACCCCTCTCCCTCTCTCTGTCTCTCTCTCTCTCTCTCCCTCTCACTCTTTGCAATACCAAACCGCCTTGCCATCTTCTACGATTCTATTCTCGTCCGCTTATTATATCCCACCGACTTCCGTCTAGGAGCTTATTTACAGCTTCGAAAATATTTCATCCCCCCACCTCTTTGAAACTTTTTCGCTTCCTCGCTGCTTCAGAAATAGCTTTCTCATAGAATGGAGACTTTGGATATTGCCTTCCCCATTCCCCCTCCATCGACCAGAAGGAGGGAGGGGTGGAGGAGAAAAAGAGGAGGCACGAGAGAGACC
>LYUA01000552.1:504710-524650 GCA_002093875.1 Calopteryx splendens | reverse complement strand
CGGAAGGGGCTCATGGAGCTCCCGCCCCCTCTCTTCTTCCCCACACAAGTCTCCCGGCCTCCTCGCTATCTGCGGGCACATTCCTTTGGGATGGAGAGGAGTAGAGAGTGTGTCCGGAGAAGAAGAAAGAAGTGGAAAGAGAGATACGAGTCGGCACTTTTCTCTCTCTCTCCCTCCCTCCCTCCCTCTGTTGCCCTCGGGGGGGTTGGGGGGTGAAGGAACAAAAACGAAAAAAGAGCGGATGGGTTGCCGGTCTCGTGGGGCAGCGGAGGAGTAAAGTGGGGGGGGGGGGGTGGATGATACCTGCGTTTCGGAGGAGGATCTCTGAAGGGGGGAGTAGAGTGTGGGGAGGGAAAGGTGTCGAGGATGAGCAGAAATTAATAGCGTCGGATGGGAAGAGGGGGAGAGGAGACAAGAGTGAGTGAGAGAGAGAGAGAGAGATGGAGATACGAGGTGGGAGAAAGTATGTCTATGGATTGCGGAATTTGCACCCGGGATAATCCATCACCAAAGCCCGGGAATCGATCCAAGATATCCTGACGAGTCGGTCTTATCTTCAACCGATTGCACCGCAAAGGAGGAAATTATGTCCCGGTGTGTCGTAATTTCTCGGTGATGGCACAGAAGATGTCCATTAATTACATTTCACGGTTGTTTTTCTGATTATATGGAAGCTTGAGTTTAACCAAAGGAAAAACATAAAATCTCATTTAAAAAGCACATTATTCTTCGGTAAAAAGTGTATCGCTTTGAGAAAATTGAAGTTGAACAGATTCAAAATGGGTGGTTTTAGGCAGTTTAGGTTTTCAGCACAAGTTTTTCTTTTATTTTCAAATAAATTAGGACCTTAACGGAGAGCCAGTGTTGAGCCGTAGTCCATTAGAATCCTGAAAAATTGAGAACAATGTGCTAAAAAATGTCAATTTATGTTTCTATGCCCTTTTTAATCTTAAAACTCTTTTAGTGGTGATTGAATTAAGAAA
Source organism: Calopteryx splendens (assembly GCA_002093875.1). NCBI lineage: Eukaryota > Metazoa > Arthropoda > Insecta > Odonata > Calopterygidae > Calopteryx > Calopteryx splendens. The sequence goes on along the minus strand of LYUA01000552.1, from coordinate 523,667 downwards.
ATTAAAAATTAGCTTTTTTTTAGGATGGGAAGTTGCGTCGGCCGACGTAGGATTTTACTCTATGCTCGAAATTTCAATCTCAAGCCGTTTAAAATTGCTTCTCTTAATAGAATAATCTGTGGTTTTCCCCAATAGTATAATGCAGGAAGATTGACTTCACAATGCCATCTCCTGTTTTTTGTAACTTTCATTTTCTTATGATTCACTGGCTAGCATGGTAGTGATTTTGGTCAAACTAATCATATACTTATCATTCAGAAAGCTGCAAGAAAACTAAGTCAATAAGCGGAAGGTGACTCGCAGAAAATAAAAAAGACATTATTTTTCCTTTAACGTGAATGGTTATACTTGTCCGGAAAGCATCCAATGACATCGTCCAACCCAAAGTATTCCCATATCTTTAGAGGTCATCGATTGATTTGATAGATGAAATATGGTGTACTCATAAACATATATGAACTAAAAATCCCTTATTGAATTGTTTATATGCCAGGGAAACGCATAGCGGGAATGGTAGAGATTGGAAGTTTGCCCAGATTGAGGAAGTGGGTCGTCAATATTATTGGAAACCTATTTTCGATTGCACCTCTGCTGCTAGACCTAACCTTGGAATGTACACCTACTTCTACTTGACAGTGTCCAGCGGATAGTAACTCAGCTCTAATGCATGAGCTAAGTTAAAACGTATTGTGACGACCTATGTAACGTGGGATGGACATGGAGAACAATTAAAGAATTATGTGCGCTGGTTGAGGAGAAATCAAAGGAGGTAAGGTAGGTTAAATAAATCGAACGCGGAGGCTATGATTAAAAATAGAGAAGTAGAACATAGTGATTGTATAAGAGGAATACCAAAAGGAAGAGTAATGATTTTTTTAACTTCCATTAATATGAAAATTGGGAAAGGAAAATATGAAAAGAAGTTTCGTTTTAGAAAACTTAAGGTAAGAGGGTGGATGTAAACTGAAACGTTAAACCTTTATTTGAACGGTGATTATTCATTGAATATACACAAAATCTAAATCTGAAAAATAAATTTGAATGCCAGGCGAAGTGGAAGAATCTAAGATCGCTAAAATAATCTACGAAACGGTAAAAATGGACGAATTAGGTAGACACAAAAATAAACTGTAGGTATATACCGTATGCGTGGTGAACTTGGTCAATTAAAAATTATAAAAGACAGTCGGCTGGTTATCTGCAAAGATGGAGGAGGAAATGAAAAATATTTAAATGATATTTCCGTTAGAAGTTTCTAGCCAATGATAAAATCCAAGAGAGTATTTGTTAAAAAAACACGGCAAAATGCATTAATATTTATATAAAATTTAAAGACAGGGACGATCCTCTATTTGTTCAAGTAAGGATTGAAAGGCAACGAACTTCGGGTCCGGGCAGGAAATTACTTGTACACTGGGGGGGTAAATAAGTATGATTGCTATAGTGACCATCGATTACGACTGATTTCCAAGCGGAGGGACTCCACATGTTAAAAAAAAATATTTCTGGAGATAATAAAAAAACTGGGAACGTGTGTGATGAATAGCTTTGGTTAACTTCTTATAGGGGTTGTTCAAACATTCATTTGCTCATTTTAAGTGAGCCCGAACTACGCAGAAAAAGCACAATAAATCATTTACGGAGGAAGATGCCGTACAAAAAAAATTAACTAAACGAAAAGAGAGCAAGAAAAATGCAGCCGTGGGTCGTGCAGAAGCAATGTCGCAGTAATGGCGTAAGAAATGAAGAGACGGCTGCAAATGAAGAAGGCATGTCCTTAGGCCTTGGTGATGGAATCCTCAGCCTCTCACGGACCTCTACTCTGAATCCCATTAAAGGCTTTAATCCATCAGCCAATCAAACACCATCTCTCCTTACTGGAGAGTGCATACCCTCCTCCCTCATCCTCCTGGCTGCCCACCACGCCCGCTCCCCCCGCCGCGCCGGGTGTGAGTGCGGGGATCTGAAGGCGGTCGAGGAAGGATGTCTAGCTGGTGGTTTTAAACGACAGACTTTGTTTGGCTATGCTATTGGAGCATGAAATCATCTCAACTGGCAGAAAGTATTAAAATATCATCTTACCCGCATTCAGAAGACACGTATTTTTATTCCCGTGCCCTCGTGTATATCAATTCCTTCTTATTTTCTCTATGCCACTGATATTTTTTCCCGGGGCTGTCTTCCTTGCATTAATTCTCTATGAAAAACAATTCATTTATTTGGTGAAATTTATCGGGTCTGCTATGTTATGTTTTATATGAACATGGCTTTTCCGTTTACTTGAATTGTAGTGTCGTAATATGTTTTGGCATTTCGAATGGCAATGGCAAGTTTTGTTGCGGTAGAACAGGTATTTACCTCTTTCATGGAAAGTTGTTTGAAAAAAGATCTTGTTTCATATTTCTTGTCTATTATCTGAGTGCCTGAGGTGCCATTCATCACACGTGTCTTTAACTTCTGCTTCAGTTGGCGCTTTGGTATGCTAGAAAAAAAGTGCAGTTGCATAAGAAAGCTATAAGCTGAATTTAAATTTATAGGACGAGTTTTTAAAATTACACAATCTGCTTCTAAGACAGGCATCACCGTAGGATTAATATAAATATTTTTTTAATTTCTAAGAAGGCAAGCGAAGCGAGAAATAATAATGATAAATTCGTTGGTCATCTCCGCACTGATATACTGCATTATCAAATGAATGACCATCAAATGTCATGGCATAGATGCTCAAATTCATTCTAATTATTTAGAAATAGAGATCTCGATAAAGATTCGAATTTTAAAATGATTACTTTCGTTTTGGGTTATTTTTTATGGATATAAATTCTGCAGTACTGGTACGTTAATTCAGTGGTGTATCTCACAATTCTGGAATGTTTATTTTTTCTTGGTTAACAATCAATATATATCTGTTAGGCATCTCATTACGATTTTCCAAATACGTATTTGAATATTTCAGCGTATGTATCTGAAGCATAGGATAACTGAGGCAAATAATTATTTCCTATCAGTGATGATAATCCGTCATGAAATGTTTCTTACTGGTCACGATAGCCTTCTTTTCATGACCGCAGGAACTTCCGAAGTAATATTTCATGCAATACTATCACACTTACACTTTTCTTCTTACATTTATTTCAAAATTTGATTGGAAAAATAATTTGAAAAAATTAATTTGGTGTTCAAATTAGAAAGATGAATGCAATATTTCTATGGAGGACGACAGAAAGAGATTCATCCATTGCCATTTTTATCTTCATCGATCATCGGTGGGTGAGTCACCACTGCTGGTGGAAAGAAAGCTCCGATACAATTCGCATTCTTGCTGGGGAATTAATGAACGAAATGCGCAAAGAAAGGTGAAGAATTGTTGCCGACTCAGGAGTTACCCTAATTTCCATCCACTCGCTGCCATTATTTTGGACAAATCAAACGTGAAAACTCCCCATTATTATAAATGAGGCTATCGCAATTTTTTCCCACCGGCTCTCCTTCCGTAAGATTCCAGAGATAATTGGCATCGTTAAAAAGTCATCAATTCCATCAGTCGGACCGGATAAAAACGCGCGGGGTTTCTAACGAGAGATTTCTGAAAGGCTAGGGCTGGGGCAGGATGCTGGCGTGGGGGAAGGGAATAGGAGTGGGGGAAAGGCGAGGGCGGATGTGAGGGCCAGGGGATGCGGAGGTGGGAGGCGTAGCGGGGAGGACGGAATAGGGGCGTGTCTCTCCCTCTTGGAACGAAACTTACGTCCCGTCCCCTCTTTTAATTTCAGACTTCTTCCAGCTTTTTCCTCCCCACCCCAATGAATCTTCTCGCCAACAATAATTTAGAAAAGGTTGCTAATTAATTCGCACTCTCCTCTTCTCTCCCTCTGACCCATTCCATTCTTCCGGGGACTCTCACCTTTACCTCCCCCTTCCAAATGCCCACCCTCCCCCGTCTTACACATCCTCTCACATCTTCTTCGGAGCAGGGACTTTAAATCAGCCCCTCCGCGGGCCATTGTTAACCTCTCTCTCGGGCCGCCCCCTCGACCCCGCACAAGAAGCCAAAAGGTTCCCTTTTAGGACTAGCGGACCCACCTTTATCCGCTCCTCCACTCCCTCTCCCTTATGTCCTAAGCCCATCCCTTTCTCGCTCAAGCTCTCTTTCTTTCCGTCTCATTCTTTCGCTCCCTCCTCCGCCTACGCCCACATAATTCACCCTCCGCCTGAGCCTCCTCCACGGCCAATTGTCCCTTTCGTCCCCCCCGTCTTTTATCTAACGCGGGTGGCGAGATTTCACCGAGGATGGAATGCGAAAACGCCGGGGCGCTAAAAACATCGTCCTTTCTTTGACGGTTGGCTGCATACACACTGCAACTTGTAGTAATCTCAATGGATATTATTACGGATAAAGAAAGTACAGTAGATGGTCCCAATGCAATGGTGGACAAGCCCAAGTCATTATTTACTCCATGCCTTTATCGGCAGCAAAGAGTATAACATGAATCCTCTCTACTCTTCGTTCTCTGGGTTACTGCATACTATGTGGGAATGTCAGCCTCGTGGGTGCAGCATTCGGCTGATGACGGGAAGACTCTTCCAATAATCGTGTTGGTTGTTGCAAAGAAGGTTCTCAGCTTTAGCCAATGGTGTGTTTTCTTTCTGGTACCAGAACTATCTCTTCTAAAAACTGCCGTTGGCAAAGAGGAAGAAATTGCCTCCCTCATTCTGATGTTTTGGGGGGCGAGGTGGCTTAAGGGTAGCACGCTCGCCTGAGGAGGTAAAAGTCGCTGATCCCCGGGAAAGGCGAAAAATTTTCAGGAACGAGACAACCTAACAAGATAGCCGGAATGACTAGTGGCATAACCCCCCCCCCCCTGCCACACGCCCTAGCGNNACACGCCCTAGCGGCGGCTTGCGGGGTATCATGTAGACTTAGATTTAGATGCTTGAATTTCACACTCCATTGAACTTGATACGGCGCATCTGCCCTCACCTATCAAACCAACCGTCAGTTTGTGTGCTGCGGCATATTATATTCGTCAACCTATCTCGAACTTTGTTATCACCCTCCTCTTCTCGCTTCTCACCCGGGTTTCACCTTCTGCGCTTACGATGAACACGCTGTGAGAGTGCCCCCAAATCCCGCGTTTCTACAGGTGATAGAAAGCAAGCTTGCGCATAACCGATAACCGTTTTCTATTTTCTGATGGCACACATTCTTAATGTGCACGTCAAGTTTCTTTTCATTAGGAAGTATAGACATCATGAGTCAAGCATCAACCAATACGTGGCCGAGGGAATGAGCGTCAATAAAGGCATTATGCGGACCGTTGTATGCCTATGTGATGACACTTCTAAATGTTAGTAGTGGTTAGAAGTTTGAGTTTGTTTTGAATCCATCGATGGAACCTTATGCCGGCTGATTAATACCAACATCTTCTCAACTAATCCAAGCTTGTTGACAAAGTGGTAGTGAAGGTGATGAAATTTTTTTCTGAATTTCCGTAATCCAATACCTAGCCTACCAATGGTGTGGGCTGAGACACGACAATTTTTTTGTGCGTCGGCGATATTTTATTTAGATCAAATCCCTTGCTTACGATAGTTAAAATGAAAAAAGTGCGTAATGTGCGTACAACTTAATTTGAAAAACTCCCTAGGCAATGAGCTAGTATAAGTTTCCAATAAATCGAAATTTATCGATTTGAGTAAAACGTCTTACTTAAAATTAAAAATTAAATTAAACTGTAACGTGGCATAAATTAAAACTATTTTATTCTGTTTGCTTGTGTGAATAATATTATGTTAAACAATTATCTTTGACTATGCTTTTACTTTTGGATTGAACTTGCATTTGTAACAAATGATATTGTGACCAATAAAACTTAGCCATTTTCCTCCATGTAAACTTCCACTAACATAGTGAAAAATTGGTGTGTATTGGTTATTATGTTCCGATTCCAAAATGTCACGCCTGGGACTTAGCAACACGATAAATTATATTGTGTTTTAGTAGATGGATGTTTACTAACTCTATAGGAAGGGTCCAAGAATAAGGTGCTTCTATTTTAATGATGCATGCTACTTCCCGTTCCTCTCTCTTCAATGATTTATTTTTCATTAAAACACCTGTTATGTGTCAACGTTGGATGTCACCATCTTTCCATTTGTAAAAATCTTATAACTATAGTTTTGACCCATAAATTTTTTTGACACGTCTTATTTTATGAAATTAATCCAGTCATTGGGTCAATAATAAAAATGATGCATCATAGGAAAGTTTTATAAAAACAAACTAAAAAAAATGACAGTAAAATAAGGCACAACTATTAGAAAAACTTTCCTTTTTTTCTGCTGCTTAATGAAAAATTTAGTCAAACTATAACAGTAATGACAACAACAAACATATTCTTTCATCCCGCAAAACTTCGAAGCCATTGAATTCTCCATTCACTTTTATTTTCTTCGCTTCTCTTGTCACTGATAGTTTTGTTCGATAAATTGTCTGTGCCTGTTTAATTAGTGGGTGTTTATGTAATTACATGTGTGGTTTCATACGTTGAACACCAACGGGAAAAATATTGAGGAAGGTCTTCTAAATTTTAAGTTCTAATTGGTGCTTAAAGTTTTTTAAATACCTCCAAATGAGTTTCAGCCTGTCTTATTTACGGTGGTTTTAGGTGTATAAATTGACTTGAAGTATATATAATGGAGATGCAGTAAGCCCGTAAAAATTTAGTCGCTAGAAATCAGTAATTTCTGGAAAATGTGTAGACGCACGATAGGGACCATACACTGAGTATGACGGACCTGTTGTAAGAGATGACGTCTTGGAACAATCTAACCGTTACACAACCTCTACCTAGCATACCTATCTATAATTTGATGGAGTAGTCGATTGGCACTGTTTTACTGAATTAAGTAGTAAGCTCCTGGTTACCGAGCATTCTTTCACACCAGTCTTCTATTTGATTGGAATGCCAGAAATCGATGGCACGCTTGCCATAATTGTTTCACCTCCATAGTGTAATTATATGCTTTTACTTTTATACCTCATCGGCCATAAAACCAGAACTAAATTTCTTATTTAATTATGACATGAATTTATTAACCGGAGGGATAACATTGTGATAAAAAGTTCACTGTAATGTTAAAAAATGATAACAAGGTGGGTGGTAACAATTAATTGGGTGATAAAAAAAACTTTATTGTTGCCAAAGTATAAGTGCCGTGGTACCTCGTAAGAATTTAAATATTTACAAAGTAAAGCCGTGATACCATTCATAGACGTTTTAACATTGCTTAAGAAATTTCAATGGAATGGTGAACACACTACACCGTATCTCACATGGTCATGTCTACTCTACAATGGTCAAGTCCCATTCCTACTTTATATAAAATAGAATTTCCCCTCTGTGGTTTGCCAATATTTACAAACAAATTGGACGCTGATCACAGGAGAAGCTTGATCTTTGCTGATAATTCCATTAATCACACCCTGCCACACGCCATCGCGGCGCCTTGCAGGGTTGTACGTATGCAGAAAACCTTTGAAATTAAATAAAAGAATTTTGCAGATTTTTGGTGCAGCTATCATCTATTTCAACACTTCATTTGTAGTATTTCCATTCATCTCGTGAGTTACATAAAGAGTTAAATAAATAACTCGTAAAAAACCTGTCTGCAAGTGAAAATTTTACGACCACGGAGTGCACTTACTGTCATTTGCTATTGGTTTTGGCACGACGTGGAAAATTCACCTATCGGTATAAAAGAGACTTTAGCATATAGGGCATGTCCGTAAGAAGAATTTATGTTAAGCTGTCACCTAAATTAGAGGATTTAAACCGAAGTGGTACATAAATTCTTCCTTTTTCCGGTTTTTACCTTTCAAACTGAACGTAAAAACTTACGAATCTTATCTCGAGCACCTGAAAGTACTGACTCATTCATTTTAACGATCCGTTTAACACGGCTGGATATTAGCCAGTTTATACTGAGAATACGAATTCGCATGGTGATCTGATTCTCTTTTTACTAACACAATTTTAAGTGTTAATTTAATTTTATTCAGCAACTTTGGTATACATAATTTAGATCAATGCAACTATTCATATTAATTACAAATTATTTGGAAGGAAATGATCAAAAGTGTTCCGTGCAACAGAAAACATATTGATTTTATATAATAGTTCTGGAAAATATTTGATAATCAATTTTTTGCAAAGTAAATAAACCTTGCATGCATGATCGGAGTAGTAGTAGCCAGGTGGATAGAGTAGTTTGCACTAATCGTGTTCATTTGAAGATAGATAAATATAACTTTGTGGAATTGTCTTGAAATTTCCCTTTACCTTGACTTAAAATTTCCTAGTAATGATACTTAACCTTTGAAGTTATGATGATTGTTAATATACATTCTCGTTTTTATCTCAAAGTTTATTCTCATATTTTTTTACCAAAAATGCTTGTTTTTTTTTAAGCTATTAATTTATTTTCTTCTTAATAGTGACATTTTCTTTGAACAAGCTTATTTGTACGGTTGATGAGCATCTTTTTTCCTCGCATAAATAAGGCAATATTCTTTCCGGCGTCTAAAGTCGGTTCAAATAAAATAATAATAATTATATTCACATTTTTTTCATGAGGTGATATTTACTTAAGTATAATTATTCATCTTACGGCACTTTCTTATCTGTGAACATGACAACAGGGAATCTAGTCGAGTGCATCACTCCACTTTTAGTCTTTTTGTACTTCTTTCGAAATTGCTATCCCCTGTTTAATTCTTGGGGTATTTACACAACCAATGATGCAGGTCTTTTCCTCTCAACCATTTTCTTCTTAAAACGAGGGAGGATCACTTGTCACCAAAATAACACGAATCGGCCATTTACCTTCGGAAAGGAAGATACATCACCATCAGGCATCAGCTGTTTTAGCAGCCATTCTCTTTTCTTGGTACCACGATACGCTTTTTTTCTCGGTGAAGTGTATTTGCCCAAGTCTTACAGAATTTCGTCTCCGGTGGGAATGAAGAGTTTCTTTCCCGCTCCCCTGGCACTAAAAAATCCATTCCCTCTCCTTGCCGAGCGGACCTTTTCAGATTACACACTCCTTTGAAATCCTTCTCGTTCCGCCAGTGGCAGCGTTTCCTCACGTTTCTCAATTTGCATCGTTATGCTTCGTCTTGGCCTCTCGAGCACGAGGGATCAGTTACCCCACTACTGTGGAAATGAAAATCTTCCCAATTTTCCTTTCCGAGTACCCGAGTAAGAATCACTAAGGCAAGCTTTGTTTTTGAAGTAATTTTCGAGTGATTTTATTTAGTTTGATCGCAGGGCACAATAAAGGAAGGTATTGGAGAAACGTGGCAAATTTATGCTGAAGAATAGCATGAGATAGGCATGTTTTTTTACATAGTACGATTTGGGGTCGGTACGTGAATAATTTTAAGTTTTTGAGCATGTACTAGAGTAGAAAATAAGTAGCCATAATTGAATTTTAACCCAACTCCACCTACCAGGCAACGTTTCTAAGCGGATTATAGTGTTTGCTTGATGATCCATGCTACTTTCATCGTGAAAAATTTTAAGTTATGTATTCGTTCTCCCTTAAATATACATATGGGTATAGGTACTTCTTATATTTATTAACTAAATCGAGAAGAAACTTGGATCTTGAAGCAGTGCGCGATTAATGTTAACGTAATAGGTATGCGAGATAATCTTATAATGGCCAGGTTTTCATGAATATCCTTAGGTACCTATATACTTTCTTCGAGAGTATGGTATCTATAGAAAACTGTAAGGCTAGTCTTAGGTCTGATTCTAAAATTGGTATATGTAAGCATAAAATTTTGAGGGTCTTGTTTTTATTTACTCCAGCAAGCCAACTTATCATTAAGTTTTAAATAAAAATGGAATTATTTAAAAATGAACCGCGTATATTTTTGTATCATATGATTTTTGTTACTCGGCAGCAGGCTTGGCATCAAAAGCCAAGTACCCTCTCAAAATGATTCAAATAAACATTTATTAAGGATTAGAATCCCTTTTTATAGCTATTTTTATTGTGACATTAGAGCTAAATATTAAAATAATTCTTCTTATTTTGCGTATGCTTCGTATTGTCAAAGAAGGAACTAGAAGTATTTTAGCGCCTTGTTTTTACGGGATTTTGAAATAACTTTGATGAGCAACTTTACATAAATTAACGTATGAATGTTTACGCATACGAAACGAACTGCTGGCGAGGGTTGAAATAAAATAGGTAAGAGTTTGAAAAATATCCTACTTAGCAAAGAAAATTATTTCCCGAGCGCCGACACTGGCAGTTTTCTGATTCGCAAATCAGTCATGGGAAAAAAGATATTATAAACCTATCCTTTCTGTAGTTAATCTCAATAATCTTATTCCAACTATCTCTCCTACCGTCGACGAGTTCAATAAAACATTGTTAATATCACCACAAAAGAAAACTGTTCCTATTTATGAGCCAAAGAGATTTAATCTATAATTTAACCTTTGGTCTATGAGTAATTTCCAACCTAGATCTTCTATTAGTCCAGTTAACTACTAACTTAGCGTATCATAAAACCGTTTAACATGCATAACTCTTTTCCGTTACGCACAAACTAATTCGACAATAAAGTCGATCTTGCAAGGATTCCATAATATAACTACTAGAAACGTATTTTACCTAAATGAATTCTAACGTAAGCTTGGTGAAAGATAATATCGCTCTTTAACTTTTTTCTGTCACATTTCCCAAGCTGGTACTCTAATATTAAATCTCAATTTTCTTTTAGTTCTTGTTGTAATCCCAATATTTATTATCTCTTGTAACTTAGGATGAAGAGTCTTCTCCTAGGCGAAAGTTTTAAATATATGGGTAAACCAAACGTGTTCGTAAATTGAAGTCAGAATCCTTGTCTTTAGATTTAAAAGACATGCTATAAACCTAATAACACATGGTTAACTGCATTATAAAGACTACGTCAGAGAGAGAGAGAAAATTAAAATTGCCTATAATGCTGATCGATGATTTAATTTTGACGCTGAATGCTTGTTGTTGAATCACCCTCTGCCACACACCCTGAAGGCGGCTTTCGGAGTGCTATATAGCTATAAATTTAGAGGTAGTACTTGTAGAATGATATTTTTCCACGAACAATAAGAGATTCGGATAGTTATTCTTTAAAATAGACCAGGTATAATTCATCATAGAAGGTAACTTTGAATGTAGCCAATTATATACTATATTTTATTAAATTACTGCAGGTTTACCTGAATTCATTGTGAGCTAACTAATACTGAAAAAATATGTGAATATCAAGTTGCTGGTTGTCTCAGTAACTTTCATCACTTTTATTATAAAGCTTGCCTATTACCTTTTTTGCCTTCTTTCAGTAGTGTGCATAGTCATTTGATAAAATTCAAATAAGACATTACACCGATGTTTGCTCACCCCTACCTTACACGATAGCGGTGGCTTTCAGAGTACCATTAAAATGTAATATGATTTCATTTTTGATTGAAGTAATTCCAAAACTGAATCATAAGTCACTGAGGAGGAGTAAAAAGGGAAGGCAGGGAACACTGGTGATATATATAGCTCTGACCTTAGGCGTTTAGCGGGCCCGTTGCGTGCAAGGGCCCATCGGAATGTGGTGACGATGCCTGAGGAGATGAAGCAAGGGTGTCCTCTTGGTGTATACCGAGAGGTACGGTTCCTCAGGCGATGGAGGTGATGGCGGGAGCGGTGAGTGGCATAAGCTGCTTGTTCTAAGATTCATGTGGTCGCGCATGTCGGGATCAACGACACTCAGAAACGCGGTTCTGAGGAGATTTTAGACTCCGCAAGGGACTTATGCTCAGAATTTCCAACGTATTCACGGCGTCTCGGCTGTCGATATGTGGATGACTATACTCAGGTTGGTGCATTGGATGGATAACGGTTCGATGGTTTGGAGCCAAGTGGAAGGCATAAACCAGTTGTTTCGTAAAGTCTGTGGGAGCGAGCGAGTGTCGTTCTTGGACCTCAAGCCAGTCCTAGATTCGTGTCGAGGGCCCCTCAATCGCTCGGGAGTCCACTATACCGAGGAAGCTTCGCAGAAGGTAACATGTAGAATACGAAAACACTTGAGGAGAGCTCAGCGTAGGTAGTAGATCAGATATTTGGTCACTTTCCGGGGCAGCGGTGCGAAATGAAAATATTTTCAGAGCAATTAGCTTAGACAAAACCTCGGCTTCTTTAGAACGTATTGGCGCTCCCACGAAGCGTAAATCACTTCCCATTCACATTTAAACCACATAAAAAGTTTTATACAAGATGAATATTAATGCATTGAATTTCCGTAGTATTAAAAATAATATATCAGATATAGAGTACATCTTCAAAAGCACAAAGACAGATTTAATGATAGGTACTGATTGTTAGCTCACAGAAGATATAAGGAGATAGTAAGGTTTTTCCAAGAGGCTATAGTATATACAGACGAGATAAACCAAACATACTTGACGGAGGAGTTTTTACTGCAATCAAATTTCAACTATGTGGTGGTCACTATCAAAACTCTAATGATGAATTAATAGAGAGCTTTTTGTGCAACATCACTGGTAAACTATACCAAAATAAAAATATTTTAGTTTGTTTATACTTTCTGTCCCCGGACTACTCGCGCTTGGATCCCAATTAACAGCACTTTCCTCAATATATAATAGCAAGGTAGTTATAGTCACTCGTGATTTTAACCTAATGTCAGTATACTGGGGAATTTAGCAAGAATTCCAGCGACATGCTTTTAAATATTTTGACCAAGCATTCGTTTGATTAGTTGGTTAGAACACCAGCAAGATGTAGCAGTTTTCGACATATATGCAACTAATAAGCCAGAAATAGTGACAAAAAATGATGCAATTGAGGGCATTAGTGAACACAAAGCAAATTACGTTGAATTAAAAACCAAAGTCTCTAAAGTGACCAAAGAAAAGCACAATGTTCTCATATTTAATAAAGAAATTTTTAACGGTTTCTTTGAAGTTAAAAAAATAATTGATTGCCTTCAGTTCAAAAGTATCCCACGTGAACACAGAGTACACGTCAAAAGAATTTACTGTTATATTGAAGGACGGAATCGTCATGCATATTCCTCGTTAGCGACGAGCCGAGGTGGAACAACGGGAATGCTAGAGTAGTATTAGAATCTCAAAGAATGTTACAGTCGAAGTATAAGAAAAGTCTAAAAGGTAATGATGAAAAGTAAAATAAAACTTCGAGGGGTGAAGCTCATAGAATGGCGATCAGCAACTAATAAACTCATGCGCAAAGCACTCCGTTCATTCAATGGTAAATTGCTATGCATAGTAGTATTATGTATTGAAACCAACAAAGCTACAGCTCCAGAAGAAATACCTGGAAGAATACTCAAGGAGCTAGCGAAAGACATTGGCCCTTATTATGAAAATGTTTTTCGCGAGTCTCTTGCCTCTTAAGTTCAGTGCCTTACGATTAGGAGTTGGCTCACATTACTCCTATTTAAAAAGGCGGCAATAAGGCGGATCTCAGTAGTCTCAGATAAATATCTCTTACCCCAATACCACGTAAAATCATAGAGCACAACATTTAAAGCAATTATGGTCTTTCTAGATATAAGGGGCATGCTAACCTCGAGTCAACACGGATTCAGGAAAAATAGATCATGTGAAACAAAACTGGGTCTTTTTACTCATGACCTTTTAGAATCAGGGGGAACGAACACTCAAGTGGAGTCAGTGTTTTTAGACCTTAAAAAGGAATTTCTCAAGGTCCCTTAAAAACTAATTCACGAAATTGAATCATGTGGTCTTAATGAAAAACTAATTCGCTGGAATATGGATTTCCTATCTAAAGGAAAGCAAAGGCAATAATTGACGGCAAGAGTTCAAAAGAGGCAGAAGTTACATACGGAGTATCGCAAGGAATGGGATAGGGCCCCTACTCTTCCTCTATAGGTATTAATCATGTAACCTCACGCGTCAGCAGCAAAATTAGGTTACTCGCAGATGACACCATGGTATACCGAGAAATGAAGACATTGACCAACTCACATGCGATTTAAATGTCAACTATGTTTGGTGTAAGGAATGAGAGAATCGAATCTGGGTGAATGTACTGTGATGAGCTCTTGGAATAAAATATATTCGTTAAACTTGACTCTACGTATAGTATTGACAAAATAGAGTTAAGAAGGTCGGAGGAAGTAAAGAGTTACCTAGGGGTCACTCTTACCCCTAATATTTCGTGGAGCACCACACACATATGTGGGCTCGCGTTAAAAAATCTTGGTTTCATAAGGCGAGTAGCTGAAAGGTGCAATGAGAGTGCTAAGGAGAGATGCTACCTTGTATCATATGGTTGTATCGCATTTTCAGCATGCGGAAAGTATTTGGGAATCATCTGAAAAGGAGTTGATCAAAGAAATGAAAAGGATGCACAAAAGATCCGTAAGATTTGTGAAAAGCTGGTACGACAAAATCCTAGTGTAACAGGGTTATTGTTAAGCTTAGAATGGGAGACTATAGGGACACGATGAGCGTAAGCGAGGCTTCGGCTTTTGGAAAGTTACAGGTCACTTAAATTTGCTGCAGACACAAAGAAAATTATTAGGGCACCAAACAAAATTGGAAGGTCGGACCACCCGGACTAAATTTGAGAAACAGACATTGTCATTGATAGGTTTAAGAATTCATTCTTTCCTCCAACCATTCGTAACCGAAATGTCACCAATAACTGGAAAACAGAAGACGCAATAAAAAAATATTAGTTCATCTCTTACAATTCCATAATTAGCGGTTACTACGAATGGTTGGTGCGCTAAACTCCCCCTGCCACACGCCTTACAGGTGGATTGTAGGATACCACACAGATGTAGACAAGCATTGATTTTTTCTATTTTAAGAATGAATAAGTGTATATGAGAAACGGTAGCCATTGCGAGTCATTATTGGACTACAGATTGCAACTCTGATGCAATAGTGCAAACCGAAATTACCTGATTGCATGAAATGAGAATGCTCTCCAAAATATTTGGGTTAGTCTTCATCTGCTCAAATTCAAGTTTTGGAACGAAATGCAAAAAATTAAAATACTTTAGTTTTTGAAGTGCCTTTATTTTAATTGCGCCGTGATTCCGGGATTCCTTGCATCTATTATAACTTAATGACAATATTTCCCATTTTGAAATCTAAATATTTCGCGCGCTTCTGAGAGCATCGAAAACAGTCTTAGGTTGGCAACACTCGGAAACCTCCCCCTTACGAAATCCACGAGGAACTCGGAGAACATCACGGAAAACTCAGATGATTTTGTAGCGTCCCTCCAATTAAACTTGCCGCATTTTGTGTTGGTTTGAAAATGTGTCCAGAGATGGAAGCGTTGCCGAGTCCGATTGGGGACGATGGATAATGCGTCGGCGTGATCACCGCTGTCGCCATGCTCTCTCTCTTGCACTCTCTCACTTCGTCGTCACGTTCGTTGCGACCCTGGAAAGAAGGGTGAAGGGGGGACGCAGAGCTTCGCAATAGCCTCTATGATTTCTGTTCCACGCAGTAACTGTGAACCGCACTCATTGTCAGTGCAATGCCGCTGGCGGAGAAAAAAATATAACCGGCCGGGTAAGAGGAGTAATAGCAGTTTTTTTCATGAAGCTTAAAAAAAACTTCAAGTGTCAGTAATTCAAATCTATGAATCTACGTGTCAATGGTATTATTTTTACTTCTCGGCCTCATCTTCGAAAATTAAAATATATTAGGCTGTATTTTTCAAGCCCTTTCCGCTCTCACGGGATTTCCAGCCAATTTGTATGCACCATGATGGAAGGATTTATTTTTCAGAAACCAAACATGAAAACGTCTGTAGGTCTGTGAACTATGACAAGATCCATAGCCCCTCCGATGAACAGTTGGTTTTTAAGTATTTGGAAAATTAAGTGATTTTCTTAATGTAAAATAGTCAGAATATGTCCAATTCCTTGGGGTAATACCATATTTGTAAAATATTTAAAACTACATACTTTATTTCGACTCAATGGGGAAATTTTCGATGACTGATGAAAAGGATCTTGCGTTTTGGGTATAAAACGTGCTGTCTTTGCATTGAATTTATGTTGTAAATACTTAAATTACGATTCATTAAACAACTGGTCTGATGCATTAGCTAACACACACAAAAATAATTGAGGTTGTAAATATTGCCATCAATTGAGCCATATTCTTACCTACGTGAAACTGCTTTCGTTAATGTCTGTTTGAAACAAGAATGCCACCAAGTAAGTGCAACGGCATGCCTAAGAATCAAGCGTTAGATATGAATTCCTTTTCAGTTACATCTAAATCATAACCTGCAAGCCTTAGAGATGGCATGTGGTATGGGACGTTAAAGATTAAATTGTTCATACTTGTTTCCCAATGTAGTGTTCACGAATTGCGTGAGGGAAAAGGATTCCCCATATTGATCAGTTTTTGCTCCTTACTCTCCATTTAGTAGCAATCCGCTTTTCCCACTAGGCTACCAAATGCGTCCATTTGGTATTCATGAGTGCATGGCATGAGGGCTCTTCGTTCATGACAATTGGGGAACTCCCGACACAGTTTCGGCATTTCCTTAGATGTGACAGCATTTTCAGCTGCAGTTAAAATTAAGACAAATATCCGAGGAAAGGGATGGATTTAGTAAGGGATGACACAAACGAATGTATTCTAGGGTGACAAAATATTGCACTTTCTACTGCAAGTCCCAATCGTTAGCGCAGGCAAACATAATATTCTTTTCCTAGCTAGAAAGAGATGAAATGATTTTATTAATTTCAATGGAAAAAATTCCACCCATGTCCCAAGGTAATTGATGTCATAAATGTTCCACATGGCATTGTACCTCTTCGGTAAAGCATGCTAGCCATAGGTATTTCATTTTGAAAATTATGACATACTTTATCATAATTCGTATAAAGGATAAAATCCCTGAGCTGCTTAATAAATTATAAAAGAACATGCTTCGAATGAATTCATACTCCACATTCTAGTCTCCTACGCCAAGATCACCGGAATCGTTTTAATATTCTACTAATTCAATTGTATTCTATGTGGAAGTGTATTTAGCCTTCGCATTCTAACGTATTTATTTTCCAACTGACGGGCACTACTCTAAGGGGTTCATTTTCTACAATCCCGCTGGCACAAACGATTGCGACCCCGTAAGTCTTCGGCAAGAAGTTTCTCTGCCGATGAAGGTTAATTGAAGACGCGATAAAGTTGAAAATAAATAACTTCAAGGTGAAAAGTAAGACGGAGAAGGTGCAAGGGGAAAAATATTCGAAAGGAATAAAGGGTAGATGATAGCCCCAGATGATATTATGATCTAATTTTAATTTTTAATCAGGGAGGGAACGCGGAGATAAACATTTTAAATAAGTTGTATTTTCACCCAGATATTACCGTTAACGCATTTTCTCGATTCTGATTTTACTCATCAATTCATTCTGTCTTTCCCGAAATAACATATCCATGTTATCGCTTTTGCTATCGATGTGGCGTGCGTGGGAGAAAACATTCCCCTAATGACGGATATACAAAATTGATATCAGAAATGATTAAAATGATACAGCTGTGTCTCAAATGTGTGCATTTAATTCATGATTACTTTGAGCTAGAATAAATAACTCTGCATTACCATATGTACCATTTAATATTCTGAATTGGTTTTTGAATATGTAGATACTCTTTTGTTAACAATGCCAGTATTAAATAGTGGGCTTGTTGCGGAAAAGAGATTAAGAAATGTATTCTTTCTCCAGCCCAATCCAATATCAAAACAACAGCTTGATTGATTATTGTAATGATTCCGAAATTAACAAAATTGTGCAGGATTATTCCGAAGAATGTTAATTCCAGCGCCTATGTGCAAAATAACGTGAAACAAAACATTTCGCTTAATAAATATTGTATACGTTTGCATTAATATTAATTAGAATCCAGAATAATGTACTTTTCTATTTCTTTGAAGAATTATCATTACCACTCCACAAAACTATTAAACTAAATTATAGTCGACTTTCCTTTTAGTTATTTTTTACGAAAAGCATTCAATTCCATGAGTGTGAAAAATAAGGGGAATGTGTTTAAAAACATTTTCATACAAAATCCTTTTAAGCTAGGCTTATTGAAATTAAGTTAAGGAATTTGCAATATACTTCTTCTTAGTAAAGGGTGCTTTATAAACTACAATTGGTGGAAAAAATTATGTTCTCAAAAAGGAAAAAGAATTGAAAGAAAAAAATGAAATTATATTTCGTTTTCATCGGATATATTTTAATTGAGAAAGCAATATTTCGAATCTGAATCAGGTAGCCGTCGCTACAGTGGTAGCCATGGGATTCAAGCTCTTATTTGAACTGTAGAGAGAGTGGTACATTTACTTTTATGCCGCTACTTCAGGCCATCGACGCCATATATTGATACACAGACACCATCGGATCATTACACGTCGTAAATGGCAACATGGATTTTCAACGAAGATATGTAATTCATTTAACAATGATCCAATACGAAGTTATTGATATAAATCGACGAATCATTTAGAAAGTCTCTTCAGTTAAGAAAAAAACATAAATGGCCAAGTAATAACGTATTAGTGCAAACATCCGAGGCCGATTCCCAATTCGTATGTCAGATTTTCCGGAGGTATTTTTGTTGCATCTGCTTATAGAAACCCAAATCCAAATTATGATATATTTCATACTGTTTCTTTCACTAATATCTCTCCATAACGATGTTTTCTCGGCCAACACTTAATAAAAAATTGGCGCCTATTTCACCACCCCACCCACTTATTTCGCTCCTCTCTTCCCACTCCGTCTTCTTTTCTCTCTCCTTCCATTTTTCGCCTAATGCCGATCTACGATTCCCGTCTTCCTCCCCTTTCTTAGCCCCTCTC
>LYUA01000552.1:431597-441675 GCA_002093875.1 Calopteryx splendens | reverse complement strand
AAGGGGGGGAGGCTGAGCGAGGAGGGCCGGGGGTTTAGTTGGATTCTACCCATTTGGCCGTTTTTTTTTAATGCCCAACGCGCGCGCGGTCTGTTTGGAGGCCAGTTTTTGAAAGGGTTTGCATGAAAAAGGGCTTTTTGTGTCGGACCGAGGGTGCGAGCGGTTGCCATGGAGTGGCCAAATGGACAGAGGGGGGATTTTTGGGGTTCGAGGGTTAGGGGAGCGGGGCGAGGGGGTGTTGGCCCCTTCCTCGTTTGATTGTGCCCCGTCGGTGGTGTTACTCTCCAAATTGCGATTCATTCCCCAAGGAACGCAACCTTTCCTACCTTTCCCCCCCCCCTCCTCCCCTACCGCCAGGGTCCTTTTTTTATGGCCGTGACGGTGGTCGAATAGTGGAGACAAATGGCAAATGCGCACGCGCGACCATGGCTAAAGGTCTATATTCATGGTCTATATTGCGGCCCGCGTGTGCCGGGGGTAGAAGTATTATGGGGAGGGATTCGTTCCTTTTAATGGCCGCATGCGAGGCACGCGGGATTCCCCCTCGGATTCTCCCGAAAGGGACGATTCCTAGGGAGGGTGGGGGGAAGGGAATAACGAAAATGAGGTGGTGACTTCGAGTTTGCGAATGCCGTGTCAAGTGGACACGCGCGAGGATTTAACCGTGTTTGGCTATCGCCGTAATTTCGATGAGGGTGAAAATATTTCCACTCGGGGGGTTTGAGAGCACAAGCAAGCATGTCAGCACAAAAATGTCTGCGAGGGAACGAGGAAATATTTCTGAGAGCGCTGGATCACCTTAAAGTGGTAGCGAAATTTTATACCACATTTTATGTAGGGGT
The DNA here is from genome assembly GCA_002093875.1 of Calopteryx splendens. Lineage (NCBI taxonomy): Eukaryota > Metazoa > Arthropoda > Insecta > Odonata > Calopterygidae > Calopteryx > Calopteryx splendens. The sequence continues at coordinate 440,833 of LYUA01000552.1, read as the reverse complement.
GGAGTTTATTTGAGGCATAATTAAACATATTTAATTGCATCAATAATCAAATGTAGATTTCGTCCAATGAATATTATCCTGTAATCATGCGGAGAAGTTTGATCCCTACAACCTGGCAGTATGCAACTGTTGGAGGCTCTTCCTTCATAGTTGTGCGCAGATAATGTTTTCCTGTATTTTTATCTATGATTATATTTGTGAAATATTTACATCACTTAAGAACAGGACGATTTTGTGAGCATTTATTCAAAAATGTTCTCCAAATTCTTCATCAACATTGACCTGCCTCGCTGTTCCGTATTTGTAAGAGACCATTCTTGGACGCTTTTACCTACTAAGTTCGCAATGCCAGCGGTAGCATACAAAGCAGCTAAAACTCGATATAAAACAAGCAAGAGTGAAAATGTTGAATAGGAATCCCTTCTCAGAAATCCTTAAAACTATTTCGTCATATGGTTTTGCTTCTGGCTTTTCTAGTATTAGGTATAAAAATTGACTGGTTTTCTGAATAAAATAGCTTATTATAATTAGGTATATCTATTTTTAGTAAATTGTAAGCTATTAGATATCTTATATCTAACTTAACTAATTGAATTTAACTGAATGCAATGCTTCAACCTTAAACATGTTATTTTTATACCACGGTGAAACTTGAAACGCTGATGTCCGCTCATGGCCTTGACTATAGTCTATATAAGTATATAATTTGTTTCAAGACTGCAGCATTGATTGATAAAAATGTCAGATTGATGATCATTTCCATATTCTTTTTTAAGCTCTTTTGATGAATTATGAAGCATAAGATCAGTTGGGATCCATAATTTGTTCGCTGCTGGCTTTATGATTGCTTTAAAAATTCGTTGGCCGGATCATGAGTTATGAGTTAAAAAATCCCCACTCTAAATGTGAAATTTCTTTTTGACTTCGAAAAATACGAAATTGATATACTAATATAATTTGCATATCTTATCTTGATACTTAATGTGCTTTTTAAAACTGGATGCCATATTTACTCCTTACAACACAATCCTGCTTCTACCGACATTCTTTCACGGGCCGGATTTGACCGGCTGGAATCCACAAGGCTTAGAAAGCGTTGATGGGAAGTGCGTGGTGATAAATTCCGAATATCATCTTACTACATGTCGATTTAGGTCTCGATTTCATCATTGAGACTTCTCTGACCATGGTCATGCGGTGACTTTTGCGATACGTACCTAAAGGAGGAAGTAAAGAGTGCTAATCTTGGCATTCCCTGTCGTTCACGAGCAGGCGAAACATTTTTGAGTCGCGCCTACGTTTTTCTGTTTACTTCCAAAGCTTTCCCCACCTAGCCTCTGGGGTAGCCGATTATGTACATGCACCCGTGGCTCACTTTGGCGGCGCGGCGTCGAGAATCGGGCGTCAGAAAGGCGATGTCGACGTCATCGTTTTATGGATCGCGTACGACGCAGACGCCGCTCGAAAAATGAGCGGCGCGGAAGGCCGGGGAATTCGGTGGCTTATCTGGAAATTGGATGCAGGGGTTTGTTTCCGTTTGGAAAGTGCGAAATGCAGAAACATTTGGGCTAGAAATTCGTCCGTCCGGGAGCAGCAATGGCCTAACGAAGGTTTTAAGGCTTTTCACGATTTCTCGCGTTCACTTCGCAAAATGATGTTATTCATTGTATGTGAAAATGCAATGGTAGGCTCATTGTAACAATTATCAGGAATAAAAGCTCTCATGTGTCGCAGTACTGTTATATTCTATTATATAAACTCAAACAAGGTTACCTTATCATACGGGAATAACATATGATACTTAATCCGTTTCAAATATGCGTAATATAATAGGAAACGAAGACAGCTCTAAACATGGGAGTGTTTAAAATGAGTGACTGAAGTGAGCATACCAAGTTTTTCACTTCAAATATACATTTACAGAATTTGATCCCAGAATAGTATTTTTTGCGTGGGCAGGAATAGTGTACTGTATCTTTAACCGTTGCAGTTTAACGAGAACCAATTAGGGGTCCCCGGTGGAACCCAAGTGAAATCTAACCATGCTTTTTATTATGTTTCGTTTTTGGATAAATATTTACTCCTCTCATTATTTAGATAATAAATTAATTAGCTTATCTAGAAAACGACCCATGTTCTAACTCTCCCATGAATTTGCGAAGGATATGGTATTCATCTTTTATCTATATGGTCTCCTTCACTCTCCGAATGGTTTTGTATTTATGTATTCCAGAAGATTTATTAGCCAAAAAGCCACTTTAAGTACCTATATATTATCCCATTTTTTCATGATTAATTTTAAATTATTTTAACTAATAATATTGCTAATAATTTTTTTATTAAATTAATTAGTAATGATGACCTATATCTATCATGGATTAAATGCAACTCAAATTCTCTTCTGATATTTTAGCAGGTCTAGAGTAAAATGTGAAAAGAATTATGATCATGATCTTTCGTCTTTGTCAATTTGGGAATTATGTCTTTAACATAGGGTTAAGTTCTATTTCTTTCTCAATCTATAGAATTTCCTTCATAATAATGCAACTTCACCACCCTCAGCGCCACGAGAAAGAGCTGATCATTCACTATCTTTTCTTAAGGAGAGAAAAATTAGTATATCCATGACGCAACATGGAAATGTAATTTATCCCAATTTTTCCATCATCATTCGTTTTTGAAACGATGCTTAATTAGCCTTAATCAGTACGTACTTGAGAATCAAAAATTAGATGCGATAAAACCCTAATTTTATTACCCAAGGCGTTTAAAGTTTCCTCGTTCATATTTCTTTACGATCCATGTTAGAAAAAAATATACAGAACGGGCTAATAATTAATATCTAGAACTTGCTGAGCGGATCTAATGGCAGTCACCTCTATTGAGTTGTGATTGCTCTCTCCAGAGAGTCTGTGTATACTGAGCATCCTTCCAAGCAAAATTAAATTCGCAAACGCTTTAGTTGAAGGCTATAGGTGCGTACCATTTGCACGCACAGCAGCCTTTGGCATATGGAAAAATCGTGTTTTTTCTTGCTCGTTTACCGTAGTCCTCTGCGTGCCTGATAAGAATGCAGTTGTAAATAATGGAAACCCAAAGGTATTCCAACTGAGAACCGCGTTTGTTAACGCAGACGGCGATGTGGAAAGGACGGAAGAATTACTTCAGGGGTCAGGTGGGTTGCCTACGACGGCTGAGGGAGATGAAGTGAAGGCCACCTCTATGCACGAAGTCAAATAAATGCATTTCCAGCTATCAGGGGGCCGCAAAATGGGAAAGTTGCCTATCTTATGCACATAGCTTATCCGACGCATTTGATTTTTGATGGAAGAACTATTAGAGAAATAGAGCACACTGGCTGAGTTTTAGTTATCGACGTTCAAGGGTTTACCATCATAAGCATATGTATAAATTTGCTTTGGTAGTAAAAATTCATAATTATGGGAAATAGCTCATGGAAAGTTATGATAAACGTTGTTGAAAACTGGAGTGCTATTTCAAAATTAGAAATGAATGAATGTGGAAAACTATTATGAATGCAAAAGTATAAGTGCAAGCACATGCACAGACCCTAGTTTGATATTATCAGATTAGTAGTGAAATAAAAGAATGACCGTGTATCCATTTAGTAGTGACATTTAAGGCCCTCCCATTTATTGAGTCCTGTCTGTTGGTTTTTAAGTTAAAACATCTTTTCGGGATAATATATAAATATCATTTTTCATTACCGTGAAAATTACAGGCACTTGTGTGGAATTATCTCGTGACTAGATGGAAAAAAATTAAGTTAATACAGTTCTCATTTTTGTTAGCAAAAATTAACAGACTTTTAATGAGGATACTTAAAAAAATAAGACAATGATATGGCAAAAATCAATCCATTTGGTACGAGACATGTGGGGCACGGTTTGGTTTCGCTTCGTTTGGTTTGTGTCTTTTATTTGAGGGCATTTCATAACCGTGTACTTCTGAAAAACATAAATTCATCTATATTTCGTTGTGTTGAACAATGAGCATACCTATTTCAAATTCAAGGTGTGATTAAGATAAATTGCAGTTTGAAATGGAGGTCTCGCAAAATATTCAAGGCGTACGGACGTGCCGAGGCACATTATTTTATTCCGCATTGGAAAACCTCCTTTGCATGGGGCATTTCAAAACGATACAGTCAGCCAAAGGTCATTTTTTTCCAGTTATCTCGAGTGGTACTTTTCCATTGCATCGCGTACAAAAAAATCGATCATTTCGTCATTCACATGCGTTTTTTCACTGCTCCTTTTTGCATCGTGCCACTCTCGCGGAATAACGGATTAGGAGTGGAGGTCGGTTGCCATGGATTTGGTGCACGGGCCGGAGAAAAATGCTTGATACGGTACATGATCAATGAGTCTTTTTTTTTAAAGGAAGGCTGGCTCAATAACAGGAAATATGGAAGCAGGAAAAGTGTGCAACATGCGTTGGAAAGTATGCCTAGCCATTATCGTTTACTTACAAATAGGCTTACCCTTATTTAGTTACGTAGCAACTGGAAAATTTTGTGCCATCTTAAACTTGATATAATTCACTTAAAATCTCCATTTCACTCAGAAGTTACACTTTTTGGTATTTTATTAGCTTATTCAGAGATTTAATTTCATTTATTCAACTGTTATGTTTTGTGTGAAACTCGTAACATTATATTTCAGTAATCGTCGAAATATCTCCATGGGTGGATGATAAACTGCGAAAATTCAATAAATTCATTGCATATAATTTTATACTAATGGGCTCTAAATTTTTTAACCCCATAATGAGTTATCTGAACGTCATGTACCCGTCTGTCGTGTAGTTATATATACGATATCTGAGAAGGAAGTCACTCTTGGGAGATATTTTCTGAGACATTATATAGATAGTATCTTTAAAACATCTGTGGATAGCTAAATACGCAATCATACTTGTAGGGTGGTACTTGGCATCTTTGCAATTAATTCAATGCTTATAAATATAGAAATTAGGATGCTGTATTTTTTTATAAGAACATTAACTAATAATTTTTTAATGAAGTGGCTTGTTGGATTACTAAGCATAGCTGTTTAGCTACTGCCTTATAGGAAGATGCGTGGGTTCAGATTCGGGAGATATCTCCACGTTCGAGACACCCCTAGCTAAATTTTTAAAGTCTGTCATATTCTTGTTATTAGTGGGTACTTTTTCCGTGACCACAGGGAAATGACCTGGCTCCTCTTCCCTTAACTTGCGAGTTTTACGTACAATAATTAGGCACCTACTTCGCACCAAGTGAGGTCTACCCTCATGTATCAACCTGAAAAATGAAGGCTGCCATTATTTGCATGAACATAAGAATTTTTCACGAGGATACAAGTATTATCGTTGCCAACCATATTCCCTTATTAGGCGGAATATTTCTTATTCCAATAAAATGCCTTGCATGTTTTAAAATTTACCTACTCTCGAGGAATTGTCTAAAACTTAATATTTTAGATGAAGCCAGTTGTTTTTTTTTGAGTAATAAATATTAGCCGGTTTTTGAAAATATTGACGGAGTAAGGTTAGGTGTTTGTATTTTTTATAACGTTTGCTGAAGTCATGAATCAGCACCCCCTTAAAGTTCCATCTTTTCCTTTGGAGTTGCTGGAATAAGAATATATCTAATGCAAAAAAAATATGAGATTATTCAACTCTTGAGAGCAATGGAAGACCGAAAGAGTTCTACTGGTTAGAGTGACGAGTTGACGTGTCTGTGGAGGCTATTTTTGGGATGGGGATTAAAGCTTGAAGGCGAGGGGAGGGACTGTGACGGGGCAGATGACGATCGTTTTGTGAAACGTACGAAAAAAATAGCGTTCATGCTCCCGACGGGGTTCGAACCCGAACTAGTTTAACTAGTGATTCGAAAGTTGCAGAACGCGCTTGGACCGTCCGTGGCAATTGCAGGGGAGAATGGGCAGAAGGGGACCGAGACGATTCTTGTGAGGGAAAGGAGAGCGAGGGATTCGAGATGGGTTATACAGGAGGCCTTTTGGGAAGTCAGGGTTAGCACGAAGAGACGGTAAGGGTTAATGGCATTCTTCGTGGTGTGCTTACTATTGAGAGTCTAAAAATCTATCAAAAATGAAATAGCTTCTTACATTGAAAGCTAAATAATTCCTTTAAAAAAACACGGCCAGTATCCCTGTTGGTTTTTCCCTCACAACTTATATCGTAATTTTGGGGATTTAGTTTTAATACTACACCTACCTGATGAGAGTTCTAAAGGGGAAAAGTATTAAAAAATTGAAACCATTGGAAGACTTAGGTAAGTAATGGACGATATAACGCAAATGGGTTTCTCTGGTCCATGGCATTTTATCATGCGTAATTCTTCTTCAGGAGTCAAGTGCTGAGCATTAAACTGATATAGTTCTATTGTAAAAATTAATGGGTAATATAATAGTAGTTCTAAATCTCAAAAATAATTTTGTTCATATGGACCATCAGTATTGTGTCAAAGCTCTCTTGAGATAAATCAGACATTAGTGAAGAAAGCATTTTGGCAGCTCGAGGTGAATTTGAGTAGGTGAAATGCTATAATTTATAAACAGTGTCTTATAATACGAAGCAATTATAAACTTTTTTCTGCTTTGTGTAGTCCAATGTTTAAGCAGGGAGTGTTTAATTAACTATTGCTACACAGACCTTCTAGTGTAGCTGTTCACATTTCATATTATTTAAAATGAAATACATTTTTGTATTCCTTAACATTTAAAAGCAACAATAGTTTCAATTCAAAAAGTTTTCAATTTCCTATAAATATGCTTCCGCAGGCTATTCTAGATTCTAGTATAGCGAAATTGTTGTTGATTGCACAAATTTCGCAGAAATGCGCAATAAATTTTTATTGTATCGTAGGTTAATTGGCAAAAACAATTTTTATTTTTGATTGTAATTTAGTTCAAACCTACTTGGTTCCTTAAGCCTACTGACATTTCCTCCTCTTACTCTAAGTAGATAAATAAAACTCAAATTAATGGATTTAGAGAGTGTGTTAGTCAAGCCGAGAAGGGTTGTGAGTTTAGATTTAATTATATATATATAACACGACATTTCAGTGATGGTTCACTTGCCCATTATGAAATTACTTAAATGGAAGGTTGGATTGGCCAAAAGCTATTCAAGTAAAAATAAAAATAAAATAATTAAATATTGCATATTATATTTTGTGATTGAAGGTGCATAAATATAATTCCAGCAATTTCAGTTTTATTTTAATTTTTTATTTGACCCTTCATGGGTTCAGGATTTAAAACTAATTTAAAGCAATGGATTAAAATATTTATGACTGAAAATAACTTTAAAGCGAATTCTAATACTCGGCGCTAAAATGTAAGTGTTTTCTCCATTAATCGGGAAAAAAACTGGTTCAAAATTAATCTCATTTTGAGAAAATAACGATGATTAAATAATCACCTACATATATATCTTTCGTGAATTCAATTTCGAAAAAATTATCTTTTGAAATTGTTTCGGTAGCTGATCAAGGTCTTAGTAAACTAATTTGATTTTCCAGGGCAACATACAAGGATGACCTTGTACTAAAAAAATGATGAATTAAAGCAAAATTTACGATTGGAGTAGGTTATCGCAACTATAATCTGAGTGATTCTAGCGCTTTTCAAAAGTATTGATTCCATTGAGCGATTCCTTGGGTTTCACACGCCAAGTCATCATTGTATCTACTCAGGAGGATATATATTTTTAATACTTTTCATAGTAGCTCAATGTAGATAATAGGGAAACTGGCCTTTTTCAGGGGTCGCCGGTGACTGAGGCCCAATGTAACTGCCCACACATGATCTTTATAGCTGATTTCGTTTTATCAACGCTAATTATTTGCACATATAAAGTAATTTGTGCCAGATGTTGTTGCAGCGTTCTACGTTACACACATGCTGCATTGCAAAAATATGTCACAGGGTGGAAATCAATAAAAATAATGACGGAAAAGAGAACCGTAATGTCTTTCGAATTAGGAGTGCATGGATGCATGAAATGAATATATGAATGCTGCAATTTTATGGCTCCCAAGTTGGTAATAAAATTCAATGGCAAAAATGAAAGAACATCGTGGTTATAATGACTTCTACGTATTTAGGACACTCATTGTCTTTAGTACAATGTCTATGTACTCTTCAATTTAATCCCAAATCGTCATCAATATTTATTTTATTTACACATTTCTTAATAATACTGATGGCATTTTTGTTTTGTGTCCCTTTTAAGTGCACTTTTGTCTGAATTACTCGATAATAATGTTTCTGATTTAATATTATGGTAAAAATAGGACATGATGTCACTTCATTTCCTTCAGTCAATAGGAAAAATATAAAAAACAAAGTCACCATCGTTATTCAAGTCATCGGCAATATTGGATATCATTATTTTCATTCCATTGATGCCGGATTGCTTCCTCTTCAAAGATTTTCTATCCGTCTCTTTTTTTGGTCTGCCTTTGGACCCTATTCCACCTGGCTCTTAACCCCGTAATTATTTTTTGGAGCCGGGATTTATGCATTCGTTACTCAGAGACCATCCTTTTTTCAAGACATTCTCTTACTCCATTACTGATGCTGTAAATATTAAATTAGTCTTTAATGGTTTCTTTTATGATTTGGTCAAATTTTGTACATCCTTTTCTCAAAAAATTCCTCTCCAATACTTGTATCCTTCTTTCATCCGCCTATGTCATTGCCCACATTTGAAAACAGGGTATGCTATTACTTAAAAATTAACTTCCATCCTTGCTGTAATATTCTGGGCACTATTAACCGTGCCTCACATCATTTGGTATTCCCTATAAAATTGTTGAGAATGTAATTTCCTCGCTTTAGCTAATGCTGTTATACGAATGATTAAAGTGAGTAATTCTATCATTTTGATTAATGACAAAACCTAGTTCATGCGGACCACCCTCCACGGAAGGCCATTATTTCTGCTTGTGACTTTTATACCATCATATGATATTCCTCGCTATTCTTCTCTAGCTTTAAAAATGACTTCTGAAGGGTATCTTTAGCATCTTGGAATGTTTGAATTCCTAAATTGAACAATGAAGGTGCTTTAGGATCTCAAATTAGCCATGGAAAGTGAATACCCATGCCCACTCTACCCATTTCACCAACCAGCTTCCGGAATTGCAGATTCCTGACTTCACCTAGTTATTACGCGAAGACCAAATTCTTCTTCAAATCCCCCCC
>LYUA01000552.1:388827-404878 GCA_002093875.1 Calopteryx splendens | reverse complement strand
AGGGAACGTTGTCGATTAATTCCGACTTTCCCGATGATCGGATCGATTCGCAATTCCGGTGTCTTCGTCGCAGGGGGTCGGCCGATCATAAGCGGGCTCCGGCGGTGGGCAGCTCCCGGCAGGGGATTGCTCTCCTCCCGGCGAATGACACTGACGGATAGGACCGCGTCATTTGGACCTTCGTGGTTTTTGCTGAAAAAAAATATGACAGTCCTTTATTCGTACAACAGTTCCTATCGGTAAAATTTCTTTCTTATAGTTCTAGGAAGATAACTGTCCCTCTGATACAATAAATTGATGATCAATGCATCCTAAAATCTTTTTGTGTTATTGTAATAAAATATTTTATTATTTTATATCAAATTTATTTATATTTATTAATATTTATTATATTTATATAATTTTATCAAAATTAAAATATTTGCACATCCACAGTCTTTTTAACTTTACGCTCATAACTCCTGTCATTAGTGAGAAGATTACCTAATAATTACCGTACATTGAAACACACTCCTGCCAGGTTTCTTGTTATCAAGAAATAATGCCTACATTTATACAGATATATAATGCTATTTTTTGTCTTTCCGAATTATTTTACATCGATAAAACATACGGATGTAAATAACGTCAGTTATTTTTCACCATTAATGAAAAAAGTTTACAAAATGAATAATTTGCCATTGGGCTAAATATTCACTCTTTTTTCTCTTCACATTTAATCGTTTCGCTCCTATGTGTTTGAATCTATTAGTCTTTTATCTGCGTTGACCCTGAATCTTAATTAATGACAATTAATGAGCAAGTTTCTGCGCTCTGTCCTGGAAAATACCCAATCAACTTTTTATTTATACGTATTAGCGTTGATAACGACGTTATTAAAGAGCAGAGCATGGGTATTTGTTAAAATTACTGAACATATTAATTATTCCGTGTTTGTACAATTTTAATATCCACATCAAAGCAACCCAACGATTTTTCCAATGCATAACTAAATTGTGTTTTTTCTGCCTATTTAAGGAAGAAATTCAGTTCATTACTAAAATACCGCCTCCATGTGATTAATTATTTAACTGCAAGCCACTTACGTTTCTTTTAATTATTTATTATCTTTAACCTAACAACCAATTCCAGAACTTTCAAATTGGCTTTTATATTTGATTTTAAACAAAAAAATATAACAAGAATATATAAAAAAAACCGATGCTCACGGCAAATGAATGCTTATCTATTGAACCCGCATCCGCTGGATTAAATAGTGATGAAGTTACCCCATTCCTACCGGTGCCGTTAAATTATTTTGCGTACCTAATTAGAAAGTATTCATAAGGAAAATATGAAGCAGATGGGTTTTGATAGTGACTTATGAAATCCATAGAAAAAGATTATTGAAAATTATTATTCCTATTACAGAGCTTTTTATCATGTACTTATATAACAGCACTGTGGTGGACTTCCTGACCATTAGGTGAACAGACATGCCTAGATGCATTAAATGGTAAATTGTGAATAATGACATACACTCTTTTGAAAGAGAAAGTTACGGTGGTGAGAATATTTACCTATTCCTTCCTACTCATATAACAAAATGTCATATCATTTGAGCACATGAAACTTCCCTAAGCGATCAGATAATTAGATTATTATGTACTTAATTAGTGGTTTTACATATAAGTATATTAAATTATGATTCCATATCTATATACGTAATTTTGAAATTAAAATAAAATTTGTAGTAGGCATGCTTATTGATCGGCCATAATTTTTTATTTCTTAGTTTACAACAATTTGTTTATTATAAATGGATTTTAATACCTAGGTATTTTTCATCTTGTCTTACTTATTCTGCAGCTTCTAGCGTATTCAATCAATGCAATGTTTATAGTATATAAATATGTATCAATAATACTAGTATAAACAGGTAAAGTTTACACTGTATTATCAATTCCCTTGGTCATTAAGCTTTCAAAAAATAAAGTCACAGTAGGTACATTAAATTTGCCTTTTGATTTTCATGCCTACCAATTTTAATCAATTGTAATGGAAAGTGTAATGGATCCGATTTGTAGGGAAATGATAGGGCAAGTAAGTACATATTAAAAAAATTATAATAGAAATAAAATGATTAAATAGTTGTTCATGTTGTTCATTGTGTGAAGTATTCATACACGTACGAATTTACCAGATGTAAGTAAAAACATTAAAACCTGAGAGAATAACATGACCTCACCTATAAACTGCAATACACCTGAAAAAAGTAAGGGAAGCTAAGTATTTTATTTCGCCTATGATTTACATTTTCATGGCTTTCATAGGATATATCCATTCAAATTGTGTCCATTACATTATAAAACATGGTCACCCGAAATAGGTAATAGATACTTAATTGCGTTCTTGGATAAGGTGATAAGAGGAATATCAATGTTGAAGAAAGAAAAATTTGGTTAAATTTTTTAATAGCCCTACATAAGATAATACATTTATAAGAGTTTAATTTTCTTTGGCTCTTAAGGAAAGACTGTACTGTATTTTTAGGCCGTAATCTGCTATCAGTTATATGTTTACGTGCCGGTGGTACATCAGTTGCAGTAACATAAAAATTAGATTTAAGTAAAAGATAATGACACATTCTTTAACCTCATTCAACTCTCGGTAATCATTCCGGATGTTACAAATATATTTTCAACCAATTAAATGAGAGCACAATATATACATGTTAGTTCGGTATTCCTATTCTGCAGATTGGACATAACCTGACACTGCAATAAATTATGAAATGCATTTACTTTAGCGGAACGAATTACTTATAACTATGGCGAAAATGCTAAGCATTTCTTGTTCCTTTCTAAAGACTTTTTATATAACGTGTAATGGTATACCTACTATATATTTTTGGCATGTTTTGACATCTTCACGACGCTTCTAGCTTGCTACACTTTCAGCCTGCTCAGCGGCTAGTCATCCGTGTTTGGCTCTCATCATTGCTCAATCGTCTTGGTAATACCTCCTCTCTATTTAAGGGTGATCAAGTCCCTTGAGCCGTAGTCGGATTTGTATCTACCCGATCGTGTACGCCATCAAATGGGTATTGACTGATTGTCCATCGGATAAGTGGCCAAGGTACCTAAGCCATGCTCAAAAAGTGCAGTTACCACACGTTATATGCACTTTTGTACTTACTGTACTTTTTCAAACAATATTTTACGTTGCTCACTCTGCAGGTTTTTGCCTCTCACTCAAAGTTTAGTGGACCCTTGAGGATTGGAAGTGTGGCACAAAGGAAACTCAAATCTTAGTTCATCACGACGATCGTTTGATCCAGTTAGTTTTGATCCATCAATCGACCCTTCTAGGATTGGTTTAGCGGATCTCTTCAGTCGTTCATCTTCCCTGGTTGCAAATTTCATCTCTTCTTACTTGATTCCGATTTTATTATCCATGTTCCAAAATTCGAATGTTTTTCTCCAGCACCTTGCACCATAATTCCATGCGTTCAGCATTAAAACACGCGAAAATCGCGTTTCTTGCAGTTGTCCGTCGTTTTCATTCTCTCAATCTCACTTTTCCTTGATGATATATTTCATTTGGGAAGTGAATCAGTTTTAATGGTCGTTGGACATACCTAGGTAAACACAATTGAACTTGATCGTTAAAAAATCAACAAAATAACTTTTTGTTGATGTTTGTCTTTCAAATGAAAACCTGATATATGGTGAATGGGGACCCATACATATCTAACTCATGTTGGTTATCAATTATCCATCAATGGTATTTGGAAAAGAATTACGTAAAATAAAGAGATAACGCCTTAAGTTTCACCAGGTTACCACCAAGTCAAGTTGAACAGGAATGGCTCCATATTTTCGCCCTCTCCGTTTTCTTACCCGACCTCAAGAGCTGCCAGCTTTCCCCTCCCGAAGCGGGACCGCTCGTTTCTGCACTCCACGTCCCTGGGCGCGGGAGGAGAACGGGTAGCTGGCGTTGGGCAACGACGTCAGGAGGCGAACTGAGAAATGAGCCAGTGTCCACGGCTCACGCAACGCTCCACGCCCGGTGGGCGCGAACGAAGCTCAAGGGATCCTTCTCCGTCCCTTCTTTTGACCCCACGCAACGGAAGAGATAAGTAAGAGCTCGGAAGGAGAGGGACGTGGCCGTGCAGAGACACGCGGAAGAGGGGGAAAGGGGGCGAGGGGCGTCGCCAGGAGACCACGGAACAATGGGAGGGCGTGGGTGTGAGGGGTCCGTGGGGGAGGGAGGGGGGTGGCTTGAGGTGGAGGATTCGGACTCGTGGAATACCTGATTGGAATTTAATGAGTTCGGGGACGCATATCCTGGAACGGCAACAATGATATTCCGGCGAGGGGAATTAAAAGATTAAATAGGCCGTTGTGTTGCTTCGCCTTATGGTGCATAAGAATGACACGGCTTTCCTTCCCTTCCCCTCCCGGCCGCTTTCTAGGGAAATCTCTGATTGTGGCGCGAAAGAATGTGTGGAAGTTGATTGAATGGACACTGGCGTAATTACCGCGTCATTTTCCAGTGATTGAACTTCCTTTGTCTCTCGCTGAAATTCCCAGTCCTTCCAAATTGCCTCTTGGCCCACCTTTCCTTCTCCCTCGCCCTGTAAAGAGACCGATTTTTCTCCACGGAAGAGTGAAAGCTTCCCCGAGACTTTCCTCTTGAATGTCGATCGCTCGAAGCCTTTCCCTGGCAAACATTCGGAGTACCTACCGCTCGCCACAGGGCGGAACATAATATTGCGCTTAGCCCATTGCCAGTGGTGCGTCCCCGATGACGTTGCCAAAGAAAGAAGTGGAACTCGGGTGACATTCACTGAATTCCTTTCGAAAGTAACCGGGGAAGTCAAACCCTATTTTATCCGTTCATGACGCATTTTTTACTTACAAAGCGTTTTATCATATGTATTGCCGACACTTGTAACTTCTTAACACACCTGTAAGGCGGTGTCATTTAATAACTCTCTCCCCTACCTATGATTTAACTTGCTTTGTCTTTTGTTTCAGGAAAATGTTTTTCTGAGGTATATTAAATATGCAAAGCACAATTATCAGCATGGCGCATGGCTTTTTATGTGTGGATAATGCTTGGTTTGTAGTATTTACTTATTTCCTTATTTCACCGGCTCGTCAAATCATTTATTTAGGGTATGGTTTTTGGATTTTCCTTTATCTTACCACTGTTTTCCCAGATAAAATCGTTCCTTCAAATGCTTCAAAAAGTATAATTACAGATCCAAAGTGATTGAAATAAGCAGTAATAGTAATATTCTAAATTTTGGTTGAAGCCATCATGAGCTTCAAGATTCATGCCATTGCCAATCATGGATTAGCATGGAAAAACAAAGTGTATATTGTAAAGCATAATCTTTTGTTTTCTTTTATTAGATCTCCTTAGAACAGGGTGAATACTTACAATTCAGAGAAAGCTTATTCAGAAAATGTGTACATAATTTTTTATCAGAAAACTAAAATTTATTTTTTTCATTATGTTATTTTACAGGTAGGAAGCTTCACTCACCATTGCCCTATGCGGTCACTCATCGCCATATTATGGAGGAAATACCTTTCCGGAAAAGGCATCCCCAGTCATGTCATGTTTATGTAAGTTCAAGAATTCCTATATTTTCCAGAGGTGATATTGTACGGATTTTACGGGTTTTGCTGCACATTTTGAGGAGTCGAGATAGGTTTGAAATTTTTTAGATATGGAACAACGTGGTATAGTGCGGTACATGGTATATTTTATTGTTATTCATTTTATTGAATGTAATAGATTATCTATGCAAGTTTAAACCTCAGCAATACATCCACTCCTTAAAATAATTTCTTATAACTAACAGTTTGTACAAAAATCAGGCGAATGAACCACTTTTTCTCATTATTTCTGACTTCGCCTATTTTCCTCGTTACTTCTGCTATATAAGAATGCGACTCGATTGTTATCTTTAAGATATTCTCCCCGACAGCTCAGTAGATGTTATTGAATTCCTACGAGTGGATTGATTATATCAAATTTTTCGAAATTATTTATAAAATAATTTACACCCGTTCGATTATCTTGGAGATAATAAGTATAGGTTCTCCTTTCATTTTTACTCTACAATTTCCTAATAGAATACTGCTCAAACATCTTCAATTGCGAAAACGTAGTGCCTAGTTTTTCCAATGAACTGTCGTAGTAGAAATAGTTACAAATTTCAGGAAAAGGTTATAGTTAAGTGTGTTTCAACTAATAAGCATGATTAACTTCACATTGAAAAATTTGGTTCTGACATAAAATTTATTTATTATTTTTAATTTATCTAAGGCTGTGAGATGTTCTATAAATGGTACATAGACATAGGTATATACTGTTTTAAGACGACCTTACTGATGCTTTTAAATTTCCTTTTAAAATTCAATATTGCAGCGTTATTTATACCTTATCCAAAGCTGCAAACCAGAAAAGGGATATGCCTACATTATGCATCTTTTTTAATTTCAGTTAAAAACATTTATTTCCCATAGGATACGTATTATGTACGTGTTTAAATCATAATTAAACACTTCTTTATGATGGCATCGAATAAGGGAGACAGAGTGCTCTTTGCAAATAGGAATGGCTATAGGTTTTTCAGAGTAGCGCAAAATATTTCGTGCAAAACTGAAGCATTGAGGTCAAACGTTAATCATGCTCCATGGATTTTCTAATAATATAAAAAATCAGTGCTTGTCTACCATTTTAAAAGGCCTTTTCTGAAATCCCTCCAAGCATGACTGTTCAGGGAATAGATCGTTGGTAGTTGACGTTGACCCTCTGTCTTCAAGTTTTCATCGGGAAAGAAAACGATTTATCATTAGTGTACAACATAAAGGATTAGGAGCCTATCGATGATGATGAAATCTACCTTTCGCAATAAGTATATCTGGGAAGGTATTTCGATTAGAGAGATTGGCTACTGGGACTATAAAGTGCAATCTCCTCTCATAAATACTTGCTGTCCTAGATCGAAGTGATTGCAACGAGCCCGGGAGCGTTTTTGGTAGCGTTTCACCTTTTTCTACGCATTGTTTATTATTCTTTTTTGTTAGCACTCATTCCTTACGACGCCTCCATAATTGCCGAGTGTAGTTTTGAGTGCATGTGAATACCACCAATCCCCCTCGTACACGCTCCATTTGCTTTCAGGATAATGAATTGCATCTTAAAGAAGGATGCAATAAATTTTGCCATAGTTACAGAAAATACGATTGAACAATGGACTTAGAGCGGCCTACTTCTTAGGCAGTATGTTCCTAAGAAATGATAATATTTCTTTGGAAATAAATTAAAAATTATATGAACCCGTTGCCCATGGTATCTTACACTTGGATATAAAGGTGTTTCTTTTTTAACCGGGAGTAAAATTTCACTCCTAATATGGGATTCAACCGCTTTTGTGCAGCAGTTTACCAGTAAAAGAGAAAACGGAGTAAGAAGTCAATATTGAAAAAAATTTCCTTCATCATTCTTATTGAACACTTATCAATAAGATATTTTAAAATAGAGCGTTCTAATCATTTGTTTTGGCTGTCACTTTCATGGGTAATACTTACTGTAGACACTTTGATGTGCGCGATTGAGAAATGGAAATTAGAAATATTAATTACCAGCATGGGTGACATAATATTTCTTTTTTTTCACCAAAAGTATTCCATGTTCTTAAAATTTTTCCCTTACGTTACAATATAATCACAGAACTAGATATGATGCATACATTATTTATTAACCTCATTTGAATGGAACCATTTACACCGTAATTATTAATGAATTTTAATTTTATGACCACATATGCAGTAGGTAAATAAAAATTTTTCAATAATTTAAAAACTATTAGATTGCTTTGATACACCTTAAGAAAAATGTGTACGTTGCATTATGTGATAGATATATCAAGGCGATAAATAAACAAGTGGTTGGTACTTCGTTCCGCACAAATGTTGATATTTATTATTTTCCTGCTAAAAAAATTATTTCTTTGGTTTAATTGTTTTAAAAAAGGCTAAACTTGCTTAGTGAGCATACATATCTTTCATTGAACTTCTGGGGAATTGCGCCTTCTGGCAAACGCTACTGTGGTGCTAGTTTTTCTTTAGAAACGGCGATCCCCATTGTAAACCTTTACCTTCACTACGAGTAATCTCACACTTACTTCTGGCGTTGCCATTAACATTTTCTCTAAAATTTTAATATCCAAACCAAATTAATTATACTTATACCATCCATGAAGGAAACACTTATAACTGTTACTAGCATTGATTCGAGCTTTAGTAATAATATATATTGGTTGAAGATGAATGGCAGAATTTTCAAACACAAGCTTGCGTTTTGTTGCGTGATTGAATTACTATCGGGAATGGCTAAAATATTATTCGTTGACGAACTTTTTCCTCATTTGTGTGTGCGTGTATGTGTGTGCAGTTCTAATTCCTCATTTCATCTTTCATATCCTCCTTGATAAGAGAAATCACATTTTTCCAAGACGCGCAGTTTTCCATATGCCCCTCTCCATTTTCTCGCCTAATCATACCTACTTCTCTCTTCCTTCTCAGTTGGTTTTTTCAACGCAATTCAGTCTATTTATTCTAAAAATTAATTTTAAATTACCATTTCGGATCTACTAATAATTTTACACGTATTTCTCATTTTTCTAACCACATTGAATTCCTGCTCTTTCAAACTTAATCAATCCTTTCAATCTTATCCATCAAGCTGGTCTGTTTTCTGATGGAGTTAAGAATGCACGTATAACAAGTGAATTCGCACTACAGTTGGAGAGATCACAAAAAAATAATTAGGGAGATAAGCTAAAGTTCGAATAGGTATGTTTAAAAAATGTAATTTTTCCTGCGAATGATAATTGATCCCAATAGTTGCCAATGATAGCCGTAGTGAAAATATATTTTACGTATTAAGTAACATTTATCATTAGATATTGAAGTGAATTTTTTTCTAGAGAATTTGATAGAGCTTAATTTCATCGCTTGAGTTTTATAACCTTGTAATATATAATTTTGACTGTGTCTGATGTGGATTCATCCAGTGCTATGCAATCTTTTGGTGGACACGTAAACTAAGATGAAGGGTAACTTAGATTGAGGTATAATAAATGAGATAAAATTCCCTTTAGAGGAAATGTCTGTAAAGCTGTGGGTTGAGATAACATGCCTGCAGAATTACTCAATGAGTTAGCAAAGCGGGGAAGAGAGAATTGTTATGGGCTGATTCGTAGAATTTATGAGGGAGGGAGTTGGCCTAATGACTTTGTTGTTGAAGTAATTATTCCTAATCCAAAAGAGGGAAAAGCATCAGTATGTGACGAATATAGAATCATAAGTTTGACTTTATGCATAGCAAAGGTAGTATTATTTAAAAAATTATTAGGAGATGGAGATGAGGGAAAAAAGTTTATTAGGGTATCTGTTTGGGTTTAGAAAGAGCACGGGTACGCGCCATGCCATAGCAGTGATGGGGTCACTGGGGTTGGGGGGATGGGGAACGGAATATAGAATATTACCAGGATGTAATTACTTGCTTCATGGATTTCGGGAAAGCGTTTTCCAGAATGATAATGGCTCAACTGATGAACATACTGCAGAGGAGAACATTAGACTGTAGGAATAGGAGGCTAATACGAAACCTTTACAGGTCTCAGACTGCACAGTTTAGGGTGGCGGATTGAGAAACGGGTGGGGATTCATAGGCAGGAGTAAGACAGGGATATCCATTATCAACCGTGCTTTTTAACATACGAGTATACGCGTACGAGATGGTCAGGGAGTCATGGGAAATACTAGAGGTAAGAATGAATGCAGATGGGGAACTCATCAACTTTTTCAGATTTGCGGCAAGCAAATCCAGCTTTAGTTAATTAATCAGCCAAGCCTTTTCTTGCGTTTATTCCTTACTGAGCACATTACAAATCCGTTGTGGTATTCATGGGATGAAAAATCAAAAAAGAGAAAAGGAAGATAATGGGTTTTTCAAGATTATAAAGCCAAAGATAATCATTACGTTCGGGGTACAACCTAGAGCAGGTAGAACAGAAGGTATATCTAATTAGGCACTGTTTATGGGTGAGGTGGGCAAAGGACCTTAGAGGAAGAACAGCATTAAAGAAACTTGAATGTAAGTGGATCGATTTGATAACAGTGATATTGAGTAAATGTGTGAATAAATTATTAATTTAAAATGTGATTTGTAGCGTTGTATCGTTCAGCGTGGAAACTAAATCGTTGAGGGAAAAAGACAAGCATAGGTTGGAGGCTTTTGAGATGTGGGTTAAGACTCTGATTGAGGTAAGAAGGTTCGATAAACGGGGCAGGGGGAGGAACTGATTAGGAATATCGAACGGGATGAAGGGAGGCTGAAAGAGTGCGGGTTTGAAGAATGGCTTACTGTAGCGTAGGATGTCAATGTGGTCATGTTAGACTTTTATCACTGGTGTCAATTAAAAGTCAATTCTAAGCGTTTGAGTACCATTAACGTTAATAAATAGTTATATCTTTTCCTGCTTACAAAGGGAATTATCGTAATACCGCTGGTAAAATAAATATCGAAATATAAAATTAGGGCTTGGCTTGCCAATAATTTCGATTTTCTTCGCGAACCCAATGCTTCCGATTTACTTTTTTCAGTAAAATCAGTGAGCATGAATAATACGTAACACTTAACTCCAGGTTTTACCTTTTTAGATGACCTTTTGTGATGCCGATGCATTGCTTCCAGCACTATAAAGCACTGAATTCGAGTGGCGCTAAAAAATTAACCGTAAATAGCCTAAAAATTAATTTCTATATATATTTTTTTCATGGTGTAACTGTGTTTTAGTAACAATTTTTACATACTTCTATGATCAAGAAGCAAGCAAGAGAAGCGCTGAGAAGCAAGGAGAAGGAGTAAATGGAAAAGAAAATGAATTTTCCTTTTTGAAAAATGCCCTTCATTCATGAGATGCATGACATTCAAACAATTTTTTATTGTCATTTCGTTTCCATAGAATTCAATTAAACTTCTTTCATGGCCAAGTTAAATTACGTTCCATACATGTTCAAAATTATATGCTTATACCGTGTTGCTTATTGTGAGATAGCAGTGGGGAGAAGGAAATTAGGAGTCGGCTGATTAAAAGAAAAAAAATTGAAATAATATGGAAACTTCTTTGCATTTTCCGAACGGTTAGTTTATCTTACATTAATGAATTTGATGAAACAGTTCATTTTTTTCTTAATGGTTTTGTTCCTCAACCCACCCCGACAATAAAGTAATGTAAAATAAAATCTCATTCAATTCCTTAATGTTGTATAGGGGTTCCTACGTGAAAATGGGAGGGAAACTGACGTTCAAAATATGTCTTTGTTTAACAAGAATTAAATTAGGTACCTTGCTACTGGTGGAAATAAAAATAAAAATTGTTGAAGAAATATAATTTTCCACCGTTTAAAAACGTGTGAGATCGATTTCAGAGGCTAGATTTCATCAATATCTTTACAAAAATTTATAGAAAATAATTGGAAAAATTTCATATTCAACATTTAATTTTCAATCCTCACTACATGTCTATCGTTACGGTATAGCTAATATTGGTGCTTTACTTATTATTGTTAATGCTAATTTACCGGCTAGGGTAGGTTTCTGGTGAACATAAGACACTAACATTTCGATAACCCACACTGCAATAACATTCTTCGTTTCAGCATAATTTTTACCACCCTTCATTCTGCCAAATAGCTTTTCTTATCTATTCTGTTTATTTATAATTACTGGCATTGTAGGTTTCAATGCTCTCGAAGAACCCATTAGACATTTTCTTGTAGGTATAGGTTTAAAAGTATATGGGAAAAATATTTCTCATTTTCATTTGTATTTTCAGTGATTAAATTTATTTTATGATTTTTTTCCTCTCAAAATAGTCATATTTCATGATGCAAGCTTTGCTTATTCATTTTTTATTAAGGAAATATTTTTCAAATCATTAAAGAAAACACAAATTTAATTTTGTCGGTCGATCATCATATCAGGAAATGAGTAGCTACCCACCGAAGTAGGCGTGAATATAATTAATCAACAATAACTTACATTGGGCGAAGTGAAAGTATCATATGGATGAAAATTTTAAAGCCAAAACCATTTCGATAAGTACTCGGTATATTTACTTGCAATTCTCCTAAGCCATGTACCTAGTAGTGCGTCACAAACAGTTCACTTTGATTATGCTCATCGATAGCCAAGGGAGTGACGTTTTGAAAGTCCGTGACACACTTCGCCTTCTGCCGTAACTCATCCAGCCCTCTTATTCGCTACCCCCTTTCTATTTCCATCCTCAATTCGAGTATTTATAGCACCCGTCGCCAAGTTCTCGTCTTTCTTTGTCTCAGCGAGCATCTCACGATTCTGAGCTAACGTTCCAGCTTTCATAAACTTTTCGTTTTTCTATTCCCAATGAAAATTAAAGGCTTCCGGTATTCACGGTGGATTAAGTTATTGAAAATTTATCCTGTTCAGGATTTTCTTCAAATTAAAAAAATATGATAAAGAAAATACTATTTTTTTGGATTCAATGACAATGTCCATATTACGAATGTAATTAAAATAAATTTTCCATCCTTATTTATCTTTTTTTCCTTATTTCACAATTTTTCACATGCCTACCTACGGAGAGTGAGTTCATCCACTTCCTTTTTACGTAAGAATGTATTCCCTTTATTCATAATATTAATGAGTATGAAATAAAAAATCTAAGAAATACATTTTACCTTTTCCCTTTAAAATTAACCATCATCTCCTGAAATTTGTGAAAGAATTTGTAAAATGTGGCAATTAAGAAGCACGTAGAATAAGAAGAGCAGAATTAAAATATTGAAGAGCAGAATGAGAAAAGACGATGTGGAGAAATGTACGGGAAAAGAGAATCAGACGATTTGATCACACCTTAAGGCACAATGGATTAGTAATAAAATAATATAATAATAGAATGGAAGATTGAAATGATGGTCTCACGAAGGTGACCAAGGGTCGAGTAATCAAGTAAGGGCTAGGTATTAAGGCAACAAATTGAGAAGGGTATAAAACAGAAAAGTTATCAAGACTTAAGGGAATTGACTTTGAGTAGGGAGTAATGGAGGACTGCAATCCACCAATCTTAAGATTGAAATATTTTTGATGAGGATGAGTATAATCTCTTTCTCAATGACCTTATATATATAATAAAATCAACTAGCTACATTGAAAATATACCTTTTCAAACCCTCGAAATAAAGCATGCATATCTATTTAATGTTTATCTGAATCCCAATTTTTCATTTATAGTACACACTACCACTACCAATATGCCTTGAGTCTAAAACGTAGTATTAATTACTATTTATTTCCAATGACTGATTAAAAGCAATTTATCTTATTCCTAAGAAAATGCTATATATATACAGAAAATTCACCATAACTAGAAATCGAATGAGCAAACTTATTCGGTGAAGCAAGTACGATAGGTAAAATAGCAAGTGTGTACGTATCTATTCAGTTCCCATGATTCATGACATTGATGAGGCCCGACCGAATGAAAAAATAAAAAAAATGAACCTTAATTAATATTAGTGTGTGTAGCCCAAGCTGAATTTCTCCATTTGTTATCTTAATAATAATAATAATACACCTCAAGAGCCAAGTGAAGGATCTATCACACTGCCAATAAAATATTTTTTGAGTTAAGAAAAGGCAGTTAGGAAAGAATGTTGTAGAGGAAATTTTCCTTGAGCATTTTCTTTCGTTGGTTCCTCTGTTGGCAACTGCAAACGTAGCTCTGGGCCTCCGCCATATTCCTGCCGCAATTTCTCCCCCCTCCCCCCGGATAAAAGGCACTTCTTCTGCGGTTGGAGCACCACGAACTGCTTTCTCATGCCCCCCCACTCCTCGTCGCGGCACCCCTTGGGCCCTAAAAATCCTCTTTTTGAATGCGAAAACTCTTCTTCGGACCCGTTCTCCCCTTCTTCCAATTTTCGGGTTTGCCTTTAAGTCTTTTTCATAGTCGTTCTTCTCTGGCAAAATACCCAGAAGGCATTTGGGGCACTCAATCTGTCCAATGGACCAGATTTCCGTTCCCAGAAAGCATTCAGGCGGATCTGGTCCACCCCCATTTTCGCTCACTTCCATCTCTTCTAACCGAGCATCCCATTCGATTATTTTTTTTTCTTCGGCCGATTTCCTTGATATAATCTAGCGTTCGGAAGAATGATCTTGTGTGGCATAATTAATGTCTAAAAGTCTTGAATTCCGTCTAATTCATATTAAACACAACTTGGGTTGGAATGGAAAGTGAAATCTTAGTTTAGAAAAGAATCATATATAAATAGTGCTGACGAACATTTCTTCGATTTATTTTTGTGATCTGTGAGTGAAATCTCGTGAATAAGAGCCTCCTAGATGCTGAAATGTCCGAAGGATCTTTATGCGTATAGATAAAGCAATGCTACTGTTTTATTAGTATTATTTACAAACTGATGTAAAAGTACATATGCATAACTTTTCTTCGTTTTAATGCATACTTGAATGATACATATATACGACATTATTTAGCTATGTTCTCGTGAGAGTTTCTATTTCTTAGCTTTCATTTAAAATTATTCGCAAGTAATAGGCATTCTTTGTCAATATGCTTCTGCATTTTTAGCCATTCAAGAAATCCCAAACAAAAAAAAACAATTTTTGGGTTAAATTGCTACACATATACTCTAAAAATTCATTTTTAGGCTGGTAAACCTCGACAGTTCCTTCCCTGATTACCTTTCCATCTTAAGAACAAAAAACGCTTGACTTGATCATTTTTCGTAACAAAGGAAGTGGTCGAGCCAAAAAAGTTAAAAATTCATAGGGTGCTCGACTGAAGTAGGTAATTAAAGATTAAATGAATGCGGAGAGTTAAGTGACTGACGAAGGGGATGAGAGAAGAATTTTCGGTTATTATTCTTTGTTCTCAGATTTCCCGATGATGGAGAATGTTTGGGAATTAGGGACGACCCATTAAGCCGCTCAAAAGGAAATCGACCCGTCCCCATCGAGGCTCCTTTTTTCCTCTCAACTCTTCCTCCCTGCCCTTCCGTCACCCCTCTGCCCGCATACGCCACCCCATCGCTCCCCGATATCTTCTTCGCTTCTCCCAGTCATTTTTTTCCTAGCTGTCTACTGAGATCTAAGACCCCATTGGCTCTCGATTCCTTAAGATGACACTGCCAACCAACCACCAGAGGCACGCCTTATCCATCGGGAAGTTGATTTATTTTTACCCTTTTCTTCCCTGATCACTTCTACCGCTTTCCTTTCAAATCTCTTTCAGTACCACCGGCGCACTTCGTTAATTACTTTCCTTTTGTGCATAACACGTTTTCCCTCCAGGCTGCGTTTTTACGATTGACTTTTCATACGCTCTTCATCAATCTATATCTTATTTTTTTGATTCAAGTCTACGTTTATCGAATTTTTAGGCTAAACGACTTTAACTTTTGCATACTTAGTCAATAAATGTTACATTTCGCTGGAAACATTACGAGTTTGAACTTAGTTAGACAGATAGAATTCAAATGAACTGTTACTTGGTACAATTTTGTATAAAAATTTCATATTGTATTCCGTTTTTATAAAATATAGGGATAGGTATAGATTTCTTAGGTAGTTTTTAAAGGTTTACGGTATTCCTAGATCCTAATCAATGTATATTAGCAAGCTACTAAGTTATCCTTCTAGGATATATCCTTCAAGTTTTTTTTAATGAGCATAACATTCAATTACATAAATTTCATATGATAACCAAGACGGTCATACGCAATAAAAGTTAATGCTTATGTTGTGACAGGTTTGAATAAAGTTGAAATGCCTCACCCGAAAGACGAATATGCCTGTTGATAGCCTAGGAAGAGTGCTACCGCAAATTAATTAGTATAAATATTGGAGTATTTTTAAATTGCAATGCAAAATGCTGACACATCAAGATAAGGGTATTTTTGCTCGAGGTAACCCCTTGAAG